>VZSV01000018.1:2846939-2878166 GCA_013398735.1 Nothocercus julius
GTTATAATATTTGTTTCTCATATTGAAGTGTCCTGGTTGTATAGCAATGACAGAACAAGAATTTCTTTCTCTTCATCCGCAAACTTGCCCTGTGTTGCAATATTATGAAATGTGATTTATATTGTTTGGCTGAAAAATAAATTCAGTTTGACAGTCTTGAGATGTTTTACAAGCCAGCAACGAGGAGTCTTAGAAATGTGCTTTCATATAGACAGAAATTGATAGAAATGTGACAAAGGTCTGTAGGTGATATTAAACAACTAATTTTCTCTTAAATGGGTAATCTACATCTGGGTAAATATACTGTAGTTATTTAAAGATTATGCTGCAGAGTAATTACCTCGGTTATCTTTAGCTAGGGATGTTTCATGTATTTTTCTTAAAAATAATGCGAAGTCAAATGCACAGCCTTTTGCATCACTTGATGTTCAGCATGTCTATACAAATATTCTCAGGTGGAAAAAAGTCTTTGGAAACATTTACCTTGCTAATTTTTGCACTGCATTAATAAGTTATGTATCAAGTACATAGCATGAAATACACACACACACACACACACACACATATGTATGTATAAAGCAATGCTACTTACCTTTTTTGCCATGTAAATAATTGAAGGAGATAACTGCTGTAAGCTGTTGCAGTTTATTAGGGTATGATCCTAGAAATCCATGATCCTATGAGAGAGCTTGATGAACCATCTTTTGAAAATGTGTTTCCTGTACAGATAATTTAATATTGATTTGTGTTACAGTCAATGACATCTTCAAAACATCTTGCAGTCTTTGCTATATAATTAGACAGCCTGAAATTACCTTACTTTGTTTCAGCAAAGAGAGCCCACAGCCATTTGACCTATACTCGTGAAATTAAATACCTGGTGATTCAGTGAAAGTTTCCTATTCTCAGACAAGTTGATTTTTAAAATAGAAATAAAATAAAAAGGTGGCTCTTTACCATAAATGAAGGGACCAAAGATTGTAAGTTTCAATATTCAAGGATGTAGGATTCAGTACTCTAAGCAGTCTCCTCATTATGGATCCTGTCTGTACATTTAGAAAATAAATTTAATTCATATTTTTCAGCTTAGTCCCTAAATCAAACTGTCATCCTGTGTTTTATTTATTTATTTATTCAGTAATTTAGGGGAAGTCTTTGTTATTTATCAAAGAAAAATTATAATAGAATTGAATAGCCTTTGTTGGATATGTGGTGAGTGGTGGTACATAACTTCAGTGGACAATAAGAGAAATTTGGAAACCAGAAGTTTTTTTTTTGCATATTGTACAAATTTAAGTAGCGACAGAAAATATGCATTTTAATAATAAATTGCAGATCACTAATTAGGAGATAAAAGGATTTTTTTTTTTTCTTTTCTGGAGAGAGCTCAAAAATATACATTAAAAGTTGTATGCATTCCTAATATTTTCAGCTACTTTAATTGGTACCAAAATATGTTATACATTCAAAAAAAAGCTTTTGTATTTATCTGTTATGATCTCCAGAATTTATTCATGAAGTATTCAGGCCATTTCAGTAATATATTCTGGGAGGGGATATAAACATTTGCCATGATTTGACACCTCTCCCCCTAATCCTAATCTTAAGGAGTTCAGCACCAAACAGAGCAGAGAAACCATAGACTTAAATGAATGAGTGAAATGAACACGGAGTGTAAGGCTTTAATATGAAAAATCATTATGGCATTGAAAATAGAAAGTTTGAAATGGCTTCAAGATGAAGCTTGTAAAACCTTCTCTATCTTCTAGGCAGCCACAATTTTTGCTCTGGCAAATAACACGTTTGACATATCCATTAAATTTGTTTCATCTTCAAATAAATGTATGTTTTATGACAATGTTGTTTGTTGTATCAGAGAGCATCATAAAAATATTTTCCAGTTCAATGTTTCTAAGCATTTAGATTCCTTCCCTAAAAGAGTTTGTCTGCACTATTGCTTTTCAAAATTCCATTCAGTTGTTTGTCATTTCCTTAATATTTTATTTGTAATGAAGAGATTATGTTCTTCAAAATTTTAGAAAATAATATTAATTAAGGTGATATGTTTTACTAATGCTTAAAGGCCTCTTTGAATAAGAATAAAATTTCATTGTGCCAGGCAAAATATTATAATATTTAGCAGAACAGCTCAAGCACACACAAACACATGCAAATGTATATATACATTGGTAGGCCAAAATGTATTTTAGTCAAGTAAGTAATTCATGCTTTATCTTTCTTTTGCTAAATATTAAATGGAATTCAGGGACATTCCACAAAATGATTCACAAATGAGTTGTGGTAACCAGCTATATTGATGTTTTTTATTTGGACCATAATATGAAAATATAACTGTCTAATTTTACTGGTAGGTGTTTGTATCGTAAAGGAAGTTTTTTGACATAAAAGTGACTTAGTAAACTGTAACATTTCCCATAGGTATCATGGTTTATTTAATACCTAAATGCTGTATAGTAGTAGGCAATGCTGATATGATAGCTGAATCCTAATTCATTTGCATGGTATTTGGTTACAACAGTTTAAAAGAAATGAACCCTTAAAGTGATTTTTTTGCTAAATTAAGTTGTAACGTGACTGCAGAATTAGGATCCTGATGGCTGTGGAAAGAACTACGATCTCTACACTTTGTGTGGATTTTAGAAGGCACCACAGATTCATTCTAGTTTGTAGCAAGCGGATCGATTTTACTCTGTCAAAAATTTATTTTCATGCTGATGACAGCAAACATGAAAATGGGAAATTTTTGCCTAAGCCTGCTTTGCTCATGGCAGAGTAAGAGGGAAATCTGTTGAGATCTTACTTACTGTAGGATTAAGAATCAGAACTTTCAGAAGATCAGAAGCTTTCTTATTGGCGGACAAAGGATAATTCATGGTATAATATGCTCAATGTGGTATTAAATACATTGATATCTAAGCTTCTTCTGCAGAAGATGTTGAACCCTAATATGGGGTGCCTGTGCCTCTGCGCTCATGGCATGCTTTACTCAAAGCAGATCTATTACTCTCTTAAAGAATGGTACTAGCTTGTGACCTGATTTTACTGAGAGGAAATGATTGCTAATTCTAATGAGTTTAGTTGGATTTATTCCACATTCACTATGTCTGCGAAATATTGCAGACATATTGGAAGGCAAGTCAAGTTATAGCAATACAAGATACGCATGTACATTGTTATAGGATTTTATAGAAATCATTTCCATAACTTCTTAGTGAGAAAAGATATTAATTGTCTATAATTCTGAATCTCTCTGCCTCTAGACTAAGCTTGGAAATCTGTTAAAAGCAGGGATTAGCTGCAGGCAAACTTCTTGTCTCTGAACAGTTACCTGATCCTGTTAGCCTCCTTAGCCTCTTGAATGTGTTCTGTCCCGCAAGGCTAGGATTTGATTGCACCCCAGAGGGGTAGCTATCCAAAGAATTCCTTCAGAAGATGCTTCACATTGTGGAAGGGAAAGAAGTGCAAAGTCTATGAATTTTGAAGAAATATTGGAGAGCCCTGGTGGTATGGTGGATAAAATAATCTTGGAGGATGTAAAAATTAGAGAAATGAAGAGTGTTCGCTTTCTCTTCTCCCAGCCCTCTCAGTCCAGGCCTGTGAGCGCCTGTTTGCATCTATCCTGATGCACCTACCTGGAGAGGCCAGTGACTTTTTAGCTTCACTTGTTTTATATAATTTTCTATTTTTATGCAAAATTCTGTTGCAATGAAAATTCAAAGCAATAGTTGTACTATGTAATTGTTCCAGCTAGCTTATTTTGAGTGGGAAATCTCTATTCTTGTTGCAGTTAAGACTCCTTTTAATTTTTTAAGTTTAATTTTGGGTAGCTTGCTAAGAGCTCAGAATATGTTCTTTAGAACCTTAGAATAGTTCCTGTGTTTGCAAAAGTTGCAGCCTTTCTAGAAATGTATAAGGTCAGCCGCCGTACAAGCGTGCAAAGGTCATACAAAGCTTTGCAAATGTTTTTCATCATTGCCTTGAAATACTTGTTTTGCCTTGAATTATTCTGTATCAGAACTTCTTTTAAAAAGCCCTATCAGATAGCCCAGTAGGCAAATACACATGAGAAATAGGATGTAACTGGGTACGTTGTTAATACTTGTGACTGGAGGAATATTCCAGTGCAGGGAATTCGCACGGGGAGCACCGCATTGTTTGGTGGAGTCAGGAAGAGCCCGGGTGAATGTGTCGTTCATCATGGGTGTAACTATGTAAGTTCCTTGGATGAAGATACAGACACTTTAATGTAGAAACGCTTTGTAAACCTTTCTCTTGGAAACCAGTTTCATTGAAGTCAACATGGGTTTTGCCTTTGAGTTCAAGGGAACATTTGATTCAGTAGAAACTTGATTCATACTTGGATATCCTGACTGTGCTTAATTTGGAGGTGATTCACAGTGACATGATATTCATAACCTTCACTGTGCTGGAGGAACAGTCTAGTTGCACCGGCTGACCTCTCCACACGGATTGTGCAGATGGGGGCTGTAGTCAGGGAAAAGTAGCAATGGCATCCTATGATGTTCTGATTTTGTCCTTTTTCTGGGGCAGTCTTTTCACAAGGAGGTTTAAAAAAGCCATCGTTTTCATCTCTTACTGAAACAATGAGGGAATTCCTTATCTTAAGAATAAGTGGAATGAATGTACTTGCACTCAGAGACTGAACTTGCAAAGGCCAGTGGAGAAAGTATTTTCCCCTTATCATTAATTACAGAAATGACAGATTCTTAGCTGTGTAATTTCTGAAAGTTTGAAACTAAGAGCATCCTTGGAGTGCACTGTGCTTTTGGGCTTCATACATTTTTGACCTCATTTAACAAATGTCAGCAAAATCATGGTCTGTTTCCCTGATTCAGTGATAACTTCATGGCTGGTATATGAGTCAGGTCTTGACTCTGGCCTTTATACAAAAGTGATGAACCAATATATGGTTTTTCATGTCATGAAAAAAAACTGCAGTGTGCTGTTTGCCTTTGGCATTAACCTCCCAAGTACCTGCTGTTTTCCAAAACTCTGCTCAAATCAGTTTTCAGTGCCTAGCTGTCTGAAATTTATATCCAGCAAGTAGGCAACAACTGTAAGAGACCAGAATTTCATAGCATGTCCGATTTGTACTAGCGTATTTTCTTCTATACCTTCAAAGTATTATCCCAAGGCAGTCATGAAAAGCATCCTGTAGGTTTGTGGCAGGAATTAATTTTCTGTGAATAAACCTTTTTTTTTTTTTTTCTCCCATGAACCATAGTTGCATAAGATTCTCACTCTTATTTGTAAAAGAAGCATTACACTTCAAAATACTTGCTTCTAGTTAGAGAGTAATGTTTTGGGTATCAATCTCAATTTGCTGAGAGTAAATTTCGAAGTTTCCACTGAGTGTTGCAGGAACAAAAGAAAGACAGACAAAATCATTGAAATTTTCCAGTGGAAAATAATATACTAAAACTTAGTTTTCTAATTTTTTTTATTCAGTAAAACCATGCATTTCTGATGATACATACTTAGGATATACCACAGTGCATCCAAACAAAACTTGAACGGAACGTTTAAGCTGCTTTAAAATCCAAGCACTATTCTTTGCTATCTGTGTTGATGCTAGATCCTTCACTCTTACTCGAAAAGGCAATTGCTGCTGCTAATCCAGTGCTCCTAATGAAGGGCACTTCATTGTGATAGAAATAAAGAAGTTTGAACAAAGGCAGGGTAACAAGCTGGAAAATACAACTTGGTGCAGTTGCGTATTTGAGATTCAGCCTTCCAGGTAGTCATAGTTGAGAATTAATAACACAATAGCTTAAAAGTTAGGTGGTTTTTCGTGAAACGATGCTTCTGGTTTGAGAAATTGTCCTTTCAAGATAAATGCTCTACTTCAGCCAAAAATATGTTATGCAATGATATGTACTCATTTCTAGTTGTTTTGTGTGCTTGTTTTATGGCCTAGACAAAATAGTGATCCTGTAGTTATTCCTGGTGTAAATCATCTGCTTAGTTAAACAAATGAAAAAAGGTTGGAAAAACATACTGATAAAAATTTTTAAATGTGAATTTAACTTTTTTCAATCAGAACACCAGCACACAACATATTCAAGACATGTTTACTGGGGTTAATAGGTGATAATTATTACCTGACTTCATGCATTTCTTTTTTTAATCTCAGTTATAAATACTGAGATCTGCCTTTAAATCTAATTCCATTAAATTCTAAGCTGAATTATATTATCTCATAACTGAGGGAGACTAAGAGCTCGGACATGGATCTGGTTGGGTACCATGGCTCACTTGCTTCATGGTAACTCTGGGAGCCGTCGTATCCTGCGACATTTGAAAGCACTTAAGAATACCTTTGATCCTGATTGCTCTGACTTGGTGAGACCATTATATATATTTCAGCTGAACTTCTGGAATCTCAATGTATACCCAAGTCCTGTGACAACAAGCTTCAAAATCATTCCAGCCAGATAAACAGAGCTTACTGATGCTAAGGGCCACTCAAAATGTTCAGCACCACTTTTGTGCAAGCTGTTGATCCTCCGTGTAGAGATAGAGGGAATGGGCTTTACTCTGTGGGTTTTACTACAAGTTAAGAACTGAATTCCCTTGCTTGTCTCTTGGCAACACACGCTGACACAATTTCTATAGCTGTTTATAGGCTGTGTTAGTATATGTGACCTCTTCCATCCCTCAGGCCATAGCTACATAATCACTTTAATTTTACCTAAGTATGCACAATGGCCAAAAAGTGCAGTCTTGTCTTCCCTATTGCCCCCAGCAACTCATTCCTGTCCCTTCCTGTGGGCTGGCACAAGCATATGATCAGTCTGTGGACTGAGTCAAGAGACCGGTGTGACTAAAAACTAATCCCAAACCTGCCAAACATGATAGGTTTTTATGGAGGCGCAACTAATGAGATACCTAAGAACTCCGAGATTTGCTTAGCTATGAGAGTAGTTGTTCCTGAGAAAAGTGCACCCTCTTGGGCATCACTTTTGTACCACACAGACATGATGCTTCCTTCTCTTAAAAATATATAAATAAATACAATAAAGGTTTTCCATGTCCTTGGCAGAAATGGCGAAAGATCCAAGCCAATGGAAGATATACCTCTTAGGTTACCAAAATCTGTTAATTCTGTATAAATGCAGATAACTGACAGCATAATTTTTTGATTATTATTTCTGTTTTACTATTTTAAATTGTATGTAAATTTGTATAGTAAGATTTAAATTTTACTATTTTAAATTATCAATGCCCTAAGTGTTTGAAAAAATTGTTTGAGGCTATCTTTTATTCTTATGACCAATGAACGTGGAAGAAAACGTGTAATTTGTTGCCTTAATACATTCTGAGAAGGCTTAAGGTATGTAGAGGTCTGTGAGGGAAAAGAGAATCTGAGATGAGAATGGGACTTAAAGAAGCCTCGTAGCATAATGTTACAGTTAACTTTCCATTTTCAGCATACTGCAACATTGATATTTTATTTTATTCTGGGGAGAGAAGGGAGAAGGCTGGCACTTCAAATTAGTGGCAGCTGCAGAATTAAGACAAGGGTGTTAGTGACTCATTTGGAAAAGTACTAGCTAAAACATTCTGTCTCCAAGAAAAAACACATTTAGGAAGGGATTATGATATAAACTTTGAATTTCATCTATAGTGTTTGTGACCTTTGCATTTCCTCCAGGTAGCTTTTTGGATTAGCGACCATTTGTTTTTAAAATTGTGTATTAAGGAGATGAGGACCATACATGTGAATGGGGATGTTTTCTGGTGGGAGACATCTCTTTAACAGTATCAAAGACTCCAGAATGCCTCTTATTTCTTTCTGACTTGGTCAGCTACCCAAAAATTCAGATTCTTGGATTGTTCTGAAAAAAAAAAATATTGGTGATTGGCAGTTTTTTCTTTGATGCAGCTGAGTTATTTACAGGAAATGGTCAAACTTCAGTTTCCGTGAATGCAGGAGTCTTGACTCTTTTAGCTTGCCAGCACAAGGAAGACATTGACATATTGGTGCAAGATCATGGCTAGGGGGTATATTATTTGAGGAAAGGCAGAGGAAAATGGCTTTGTTCCATATTAAGATAAGGCTAAGGGAAGTTTTTCCTGCTGCCTACATCCGTATAAAAGTAGTGTAGAGAAGATGAATCCTTCTCAGAGGTGCACGGAGGTAGGATCACAGGTTAAATGAGGTTGGAAGGAACTTCAAGAGCTCTCTAATCCAAACTTCTGTCAAAGCACGGTTAGCTAGAAGATCAGATTAGGTTTCTCAGGGCTTTACCAGTCTGGTCTTGGAAGGCTTCAACGGTAGAAACTGTGCAGCGTCTTTGTGCATCTAGTTCCAATGCCTGGCTGTCCTCATAGTGAACAAATTATGTCCCATCTGAACCTCTCTTGTTTCTATTTAGACCCCTGCCTTATTGATAGATCACAGGTAGCAGAAAGTTGCTATAAAATCCCATAAAAGCCTTCTCTAGGTTGAACAAGCCCACATTACTCAGTTTCTTTTCAGTAGAGCATATGTTCTGGCAGATCCCTAGGGTGCGCCACTTGCTACTGGCCTTCAGGTAGAGCTATTAAGTACAATTCTCCAAGCCTGGCCATCCAGTTGGTTTCTTGCCCATTCTGTAATATCCTGTTTTGAATACTGTGGGAGACGATGTAAAAACCCTTCCTGAAATCTAAGTGAATGAGATTCATTTCTCTCCCCTTCTACAGATCCAGTAATTTTATCATAGAATGCAATGTGCAATAGGATGCAAGACAATGAACACAAGATGTGACATGAAAAATAATCTAGTTAGATATGAGGAAAACCCTTTTTTTCCCATGAGCTGTGTCCAAACAGGTGAACAGGTGCCCAGAGAGGCAGTGGAATCTTCATCCTTGAAGACATCTCGTGTGGACCCTGTGCAACCTGATGTAGACGAGCCTGCTTTCCCAGGAAAGTTGGAATTGATGACCTCCAGGGATCTCTTCCAGCCTAAATTAACCTATGATTCTATACATTAGACCCTGATAACTATATCATATTATGGGGTTTTGAAGTATCTGTTACTTCAGATACTACATTCCTTCTATATTTCATCATTGTAAGCAGTGATGCAGCATTTGTAAAGGACAGATACTGAGGAGATTCCCTTTTTCTGTTTGACAGAATATGCATTGTAGAAATAGGCAAATGACATTTCAATAATCTCTTCAGCATGTGAATTCCCTTATCCTGTTTAAGCAAATATCCTGTTTAAGCTACTTAAATTTTAAGAATTAGGTTTGTCTGTTTGTTTTCCTCCAGGCACAAAACTAATGCTACAGAACTGCTGCACATTGTAACGTTCTTCTATCAAATCGCTTCTTTAGGCTGACATTTCCTGTTCTTGCATAAAATATGATTTTTTCGGATAAACTTTTTTGTCTTGAACATGGATTAAAAATTAAATAAAGAATAATTAGCCCAAATTAAATCTTGTTTCTTTACAAGCAGACATCATTTGGAGAAACAGGAATGAATGTTTAGAAGGGCAGTGTTTTGGTGCTTCTCTTGGCTTTCATTGACAGTTCTGTGGTCACTCAGGTGAATTTGTTCCCAAACCCACCCGCCCAGTTTCTTGAGCCTGTTCTACTTGTACTAGCACTTCTTTCCAATCTTTTTCTTGTCATATACATATACCCCCACCAAATGACAGTTCTTTTTTTTTTTTTTTTTTTTTTTTTTTTTTTTTGTCTTTTCACTACTAACTAAATAATGCGATTGTGGCTGCTAAGTAATTCAGAAAATCAGGTTTCTTATTAGATGCCAAGTTGCGTATTTAGGTACCTGAGGTGGGTTAATGTTGTCTTTGAGATGACTTCCTGATAGTCAGAAAGTTGCCGACCCAGCAGAATTATCAAATGACTGAAAGTCATTATCACAGATATAAAATTACCTAACTGAACACTTCCTTATTTCCTTCCTTATCTTAGAATACTTACTTTGATGGTGGCTGGGCTATCTGAACGTAAGTAAAAGTGAAGATTTTTACAAAAGCATAGGGCTGTGAATAAATGAGGTGATATTTGTGCTTGGGTGTATTTCTGCTCTCAGGAACTTTAAATACTGTTCTTGGACTTTTATTTAGTTGGGGGCCTGGGAATAAGCAGGAGTTTAATCTAACATCTAACATTTACATAGTGAGTAGCCATGCATCTTTTCAGAAACCACAAAAAAACATGGAATTTCCAAAATGAAAGTAGAATTACAGAAGCTTACTTTGTCATGTTGCCCTTTAAAAAGAGGCTTATACAATATCTGCTACCATGTCTCTTCTTTTAAAACTGTGGAGTGTAATTCTATGTCAAATGAATAATTGAATAATGATCAAATGAATAATGGATGCTTATTATTTACTCATATGAAATATAACGGGCCATTTTCCATGCCTGCTTACACCCTATTCAACTTTGCCAAAGCTAGAATAAATGGCTTCTCTTACTGATTTTCACATAAAGTCTAGAAACATACATATTGAACAATGGAGCTTTTAGCATTTCTGCAATGGACATTTTGAAAGAGCAGGGATTCATCTGAGTGTCGTCTTCACAAATTTTTATCCATCTTTGTCACTGACTGAAAATCTGCTGCATATTGCCTGATTGCTATGATCATCAAGAGAAGATGCTGCAGATCTCTGTGCTATGGTAGTGAAACTAATGCTTATATGCCTGCTTTTAAAAATCTATTGAATGTTTATTTTACTTCAGATTCGTCTGTTAAGTGGTAGAAAAAATCACTGTTGATTAATTTCTTTGATTCGACTGGTTATCATGACTGTTTGATACTTGACAGTGTAGTGTTCTCTCTGTAGGATAGTCTGTGCTTCAGATCACTTGGGCAATTCAGTGAAGTATGTATGTACGTGCGTGTATTATTTACAAAATATCTTGGGTTGCTGTCTGTGTGTAACAAAGTCATCCACCCATAAAATGGGCACTTTGTTGTAGTTTTCTCGTAAGTTTTGACCTTAGTCCTTCTAAGCTCCACATGTTCTGTATTTTCATGGCCATAGAATTCAGTTTGTGCAGAAAAATCATGCATCGGAAGTTTACCTTTCGTTTTCATTTTAGAAATGAGATAAAAAAAAGTACGAATAATTTTAATGTTATTTCATTAGACCTCCATTTTTCAATTTAAAGGAGGTGGCCACTGAATTTCTGTAGATCCTAAGCAGAATTCAGGTGCTGTTTTCTGTGGGTCACTTGGGGATAGGGCAGAGAAGGATTTGTCTGACATCAAAGGTGTCCAGTAAAAATGGTGTATCAGTCGGGGCAACCCTGGGTTGCCTGATTCTGGAAAGAGGTGAGGAGAGTAAGGTTTGATTTCTGGGAGCAGAAAGCTGGGAGCCATGTCTAGGAACACCCATTTTACAGTTTTAGTGAGAATCTCTTTGATAATCAATGTTTTTAGCAATAGCATCTGGAAAAGAGGGAAGGAAAGGATGGATCAAGATAGCAACAAGATAACAGAACAGCAGCAGTTTGGTTTCTGTAACTTTATGTGCTCTTGACTTCGCTGAATGCGAGGTGTCTGGGAGAGCTACCTGCTGTTAGTTACTGCCTCCTCGAGGCCCAGGGCAGCTGCCCCGGGAGCGGCGGCTCACGCAGAGCTGTGGTTGTTCCCTGTGGCTGATGAGCTGTGCTTTCTTTACCCCTCTACGGTGAGCTTATCTCCAAGAGTGGGCTGAAGTCCCACAAAGCTGGCAATAGACCTGTCTCTAGAGCCTTACATCCTTGTTTGAGATTACATTTGAGGAGAAAAGGCAAAGGTAAGTGAAAAATACAAAGCTGCACAGGTAGAAAATGTAAGGAAAACTGATTTTGAAAGAGAAAAATCACTGCAGAGAAAAGATAAGGGAAAAGAAAAAGAAAAGGGCAGAAAAGAGAAGAGGCACGGTTCAGTGCCGAGCCGTGGCCCCCGTGCCAGCACATGGCACGAGAGGACATCTCGAGCTGCCAGGCTGTCCAGGAGGAGTTGCACTTCCCACAAAAGGAGACAGAAGGCACTATTCTGCAAGAGCTCCTTTGAGGCACTGTGAAAATTCATCAGGAATTAAAGGTTATTTTACAGAGAGAAGGGCGACTCGGGGCCAGCACTCAGGCAAGACCACTGGGAGAGGTCTTGTTTGATGTAGATTGGGAGAGGACAAAAGATACTCCCAGGGCAAATTTGGCACTTACCGCTGTGTCTAACCTGCTGCAGCCATCCTGTGGTGCCATAAACATGTGTTACTGAGGTCAGCTCTTCACACTTGAAGACTGCGATGTTTCTTTTTATTTCTTGTAGTTTATACACCTGTTTATCACACTGAAACTAGAGTAGGTTTAAGAACATGCTCTTCATAAACAATGTGAGGGTTTTGCTATTCTTGTTAGTATTTTATATGCTTTGAAATTCTCTTATCTGGCACAACCGTGAGTCCAAGAAAATTTACAATCTATTAAAAAAATAAACAGAGTTGGCTTCCACTTTGCAGCCAGAATATCAGTATTACCATATCAGGTGCTACTCCAAGCAACAGTGGCTAAACAGAGGAAAAATTTAGAAGGCATCTGTCTCGGTCTTTGTGTAGCTACCAAGTGTGTGTGGAAAATAGAGTGCGGTTGAAATTATATAGTACGTTAGCCAAAATAAAACATTGAATTTATAATGAGGTATTTTTGTGTCTTTGAACACACACACACATATAAAAACATGCTTACTCATATAAAAGTTTTCATTATTCATTTGTGCTGTTTGTACTACCCCAGAATACTTACCTTTTTATCTAGTGTTGATGCACGCGTGTATGTATGTACTGTAGAAGCACGTCCTTCTGGTCATGTGTCAGATAGAAAATGAGATGCTAAAGTCTCCAGCCAGCAGCCTGAGCCAGTACACTGCTTGAACTAGAAATACCGTTCCAGGCTGCTCTGCTGAGCTGAGAGCTAGGCTTTCCATTTAGGTTAAGATCACTTCGAGAGAAAGGCAGGAATTAAGAAAATTTGGAAATACTAAGGTCACCACCAGGGAATAACTTTTTCAGTTCCTGGAAGGGAGATAGGAGCCACTCGCCTAATTTCAATTCACAGTTTTTGTGAAATTTCCGGAACCAGTCTCAACTTCTGCTGTAGCCATTGGAGGGGGTTAGAAATCATGGTTTTGCAAAGAGGTAGTGCAGAAATTGCATTTGTCTGTTGTGTCCTGCCACAGTGGGCCGTCACAGCCAAAAGAAGGGATTTCGCCTTCTGGAGAATGTTATGCCAGTGCAATGCATTGCTTACTGCATCACTTTAGCAGCCCTGCCTAAATGGGCTCGCACAAAATGGGCTTTGTTACTCATTCAGCACAAACAATAAATAGTAATTTCATACTTCAACTATGCTATCCTAAAGCCGTAAATATATCTGACCAAAATAAAATACTTTAAATTTCGTTAAGATTTAATAACACTTTTTTATTGCCTTTTTTAAATTTTTTTTTAAATCTTTGGTTGTGTTGCTGATGGTAGTTCTCAAAAACTGATAAAACCCCAGCATTTTGTGGCAAACACTCTTGTCCTGCATCTCCCTCATGTGCAATGATCCTCTGAGAATGGGATTTGGCATCTAGTTCCTTTATTCTGACAGCAGGGAGCTTCGAGTGGTAAGTGCTTTGCAAGCACTGTGCACAATACCAGCACAGCAAGCGTTGGTGGAAGGCCAGGTAGAAGGATTTATTAGGTATTCTGGAATAATTATCCCCAAATAATTTCAAGTGTGCAGGGCTTTCTTCTTGAATAAGAGCGCCATTATCCAAAAGAGCTTAATCCACTTTCAAAGCCAGCTACATAAGAAAAGGCATTCTTACTCTGAAAAGTGTTTGCCTTCTCAGGGAGCTACTTATACGTGTTGGTATGTTTTAAACTATTTCCCTGATAATCTGATATAATTTTTATTCACGTGCAAGCCTTCCGTTCCTTATACATTCCTTTAATTTAAGGACCGAGCCTTTAAGGTTTGATGACACTGAGATAAATACATTGGGACATTAAAAAGAGTTATCAAAGATGCAGAATATTGAGGCTGCAAAGATTTAGAGATTGTCTAACTTAAAAATGTAATGAAAGCTTTAAGGAAGTACTTCACTGGAATTATTGAGTGTTATACATTCCCATATAGATACTTCTTTCCAAATTTAAAATAAAATCAAAGATGCAAATTTAGGCATTCTTTCTTTGCAAATGTTCACATATGTTCATGCCCCCATCAGAATTATTTTGGAGTAGTTCTGGTGAATTTCCAAATGTAGACAGAACTTAATTAAGCAAACTTGGTGTGCTAAATTCTTCATGTAAACTCAAGCTTCATTAACTTCATTGTCCTATAATTAATAATTTTAATTGTTTTAATTACATGGCTAAATCCAGTAATACCAAAAGTAAACACATTCATATTCCTAAGTGAGAATTTTGCCAGCATGCAGCATTCGTAATGGATTCCTGAGTTCTGGATTCCTATGCGGAATGTAGATGACGTTTCTCTGCATTTTTTTTTTTTTTTTTTGATAAGTCTGTTTTTGAAAATTCTAAATATTGAAGTTATGTAGGTCCCTGAATTTAGTTTTAATTTGAAAGTTTTCTAGAATAAGTAGCAGTGCAAAATACAAGTTAGTGCATAGTTGTATAAAATTCATGTTTACAATGACATATGTGCATACATTTAATTTAATTATAGTAAGTATTAGAATGAGATACCCAGTCTACTCAGTTATACCTCTGTAATTGGAAGGGAATGGACTTAAATAAGTAATGCAGAGTTGAATTTGATTCTAAATAAACAGAAAATAAATAAATAAAAAACCACCATCCAATGTAGTCTTTGGCACCTTCTACTTGTGTGACTCTCATAGACTTCAAAGAGAAATGTACACTTGCATCCCAGGACAGAAACTGTCCGTGTGCTTGGAAGCATGAAATCTCTCAAGGTAATACTTCATAACTCTGGAATGTATCCCATGACTGACATGTAGCTAAGGATTGAGAATCAAATTACACATTAGAAATAGTTGAAATGGAATATTTTCCTGGTAAAAGAAAGTATTATACTAAACAGACAATGTGTGTTTTTTTTTTTCTCCTTAAGATATATGGGAGCATAAATATATGAAGCATTTAAATGTATTTGTACTTCCTGCATTTGCTGAAGTTCTTCTTTGCTCCAATTAAATTCAAAATTCCCAATGTTAAGCAGTGTATTTCCAAATATTCAGAGGTATTTCTGCAAGAAAGGAGAAAATAGCCCTAAATTCTCATTGATGTCTACAGGGAAGCATCCACTAAAGCTCTTGGATTGCTTTTTTTTTATTTTAAAAAATGCTGAAAATGTAAACTGGTGAACTTTGTTATCCCTGTTTGGTGCGTCCGTGCCCCACAAGAACTACCCAGCTGTTAATTTTCTCAGTGCCCTTGGTCCTTGCAGGAGCAGAAAGGTTATGTTTTGGCCTTAAGGGGATGCACGTTGTGTGGTATCAGCGCCCCTCGCTTTCCCCATAGTGAGTGTTGCTCTCCATCCAGCTCACCCTCCTCGCCCGGTACATCCCCCTGCCCTCAGCACCCTCCCCGACCTTCCCGGGCCCTGTGGGGAAGGCAGTGGGAGGAAACGTTGCCTTTGCTCAACACAAGGAAAAGCTAAGGATGCAGCCAAATCCGCAGAGGACCATTTGTGTGTGTTAGAGATGGGTATTTATCTGGCATAAGAGGAAATAGTGAAGGAAATGCAGTTTCTTATACTTGTCATTCTACCTGAGGTTCTCCGTGTGAGCCCGGGTGGTGAGAGGAATTTTCTCAGAAGGTGGATTTGCTGCTGCATGGGATAAACTGCAAGGTACTTTGCTGAGTGACTTAGCTTATTGCTTGTTATAGTTTATATTGTATAGCACTTGCCAGCTTGCATGAGGTGCATGACTGTCCCGGCTGCAAAGGCTTACATGTGTGAGAGGTAAGGCAAGAAAATCCTGTAGTGTTTTGTGTGATAATTCTCAATTTTAAGATAAATCTGTTTGAAAACTTTGTTGCAAAGTTTGCACTCAACATCCAAGGACTAATGGGTTAGCAACTGTTTTGTTGCTTGAGGACCATTAGGGAAATCTCACTAGTTAGAGATACTCTCAGAATAGTTAGGAAGCTGATAAAAGATGAAGCAACACACTCATCTCATTTAAATATATCTATATCTATACCTATATCTATATATATATACACACACATACCTTAGTGCCAACAAAATGAGATGTTGTTTTGCTAATGCTTAATTTATATCAGTTTTAATGACCATCAGCTTTGTGGCACAATCCTTAAAATGCTTAATCATGGGAACAGCATTTGGAACAATTCATGTAGCTAAGAATACTCACATGATTACAAAATTTGAAGTTTATCTGGCCTCTGCGGGTCAAGTCTTAAGTAATTTGCCTCTCTTTTACCATGGCTCTTAGTCTGATTATGACAAACAAGTTGATAAAAAGTTGTATTGAACTTTGCATGCATTTTTAAGGATACATAGTTGGAATTAGTGAAATAATACTGGACTGGTTATTTTGTTATATTGAAATGTAAAAGCTAATTACAGAAAATTCGTCTTTCAGTATTCATCCCTGAAAAGGTTTTTACATGAAGACTATACATTTGTATCAAATATAATGGCTGTTTCTTTGGTGAAATTTCACTGCCTTGTTGAGCATAAAATAGAGAAGCACATATATAATAGCAACTTGGAACACAGCAAATGATGTCCTTTGAACAATAAATGAACTTTCTTCTTATACTGAGCTGCAGTTTAGGAATGTAGTGTTCTTTGTCTCGTAATTGTCTGCCTACACACACCCAGTCTGCTGCTCTAATAACAGCTCTCTGCTGAGGGAGCACGCATGTCCTATATTTTTGGCCTCAACTGTATATTTTTGTAGTTGGGAGATATTTTTACAGAAAAAAAAAAATCATAATGATTACACATTACAGTTAATGGTGCCAGTTTTGCATTATTATATGCTTACTTGTTAAGACATGAATGATATTTTCAGTCTAACTGTATAGCTTATGGAACTATTAAGTGTTTTTTGGCTCCATTAAAAATGTCCAAAAACACATTTATTGAATATGCACTTTCTTTTTTTATTAATTTAATGTTGCCATTTGTTAGGTAGTGCTGAATGTGCTCACCGGTGCTAAAGAGCCAAGTTAGCGAAAGATAAAAGACCAGTTGCTCTGTCCAGGAAAATGGCCCCATATAAACATAGTATTAACATAGGGTGTTAGCGGGCAGCTCGTCATCCTGTAAAAAGGAAATGTTAGCCTGGTGTGATGTCTTAACTGTGGTTCAGTACTGGTGAATATAGAATGGATGCAATTGTCATTTAAAGTTAAGCAATTGTCAGAAAAGCAATTATCATTTAAAGTTAAGTGTAAAAAGCCATGAGCTTCATAATCGCGCTGATCTGGACGAACCTTAAACAATGTTTACAGTAAGGTTTGGAGAGTTGCCTAGCACTGGAATATACACAATTAAACAACATAGCTGAACTTTTCTTTCATGTCAGCATACTGCTAAAAGACCTCCATTGTACTCATATGATCGTCATTCTTGGAACTCTTAATATAAACAGGAACAGAGAACGTTCATTTGTAATTCTATCCCATGATGTCCGAGTGCATCAAAGGCTATAACTTTACATTTTTGCCTATGGAACTAAGAAGTAAATTGCATGTGTGAAAATGATGGTATGGGCATAGCTAGACATAAACTTGCAATGGAGTTTTAAATGTGTATCTGAATTTGTGAGCAGCAAGGATGGACTAATAGTTATTTGACCTATTGCAGAACTAATATCAAAAAGTTTTCTTTTTGCAGTGAACATTTTTAATGAAAAACTGTTAATATAGTTGGTAAAAATTGTCCAAGCTGTTGTAGGATATGAGTTTACACATGCAGTATGAATTTTTTAAATCTGGGACAATTAACTAGGTTGTATGCAGGTAATGATGACACTGCAGAAAGATAAACACTAATTGTATTTTTGTATTGTATATATGGAAAATGCTCTGAACTTTCAGCAGCATCCAAAAGAGATGAGGAACAGTTCAAAGGTTATGAATAAATTATAAACATACGTACTTGAAATATACAATGTCTTTTTTTTCAAATTTTCTTTATCCTAGTTTAGACTTCTTGACCTCTGCTTTCTGTAGGAATAATGTTAATTTTGTGTAATTTCAGATAATCATAACACTCGCTCATCAGATAATAAAACAGATTTTTGTAACATTTAAACACTTGAAGCTGGCATGTTTTAACTATAGGTTCTTTTCACTGAGCAGTTTTTACTGCTCATTGACCAAATATTATTCATGCTATTGTCTGAAATTGCAGTTTATTACAGTTATGATAGAATAATTATATTCTATTCTATACTGGAGCTGATAGCAAGCGAAATAATAATCCCTTTATGCTGTCAACTTCTCAGTCCCTCAGTGGTGTCTACTCTGCAATTTTTTTTTTCAGTTTTGAGAAAATGGCACCTTGTGCTT
Source organism: Nothocercus julius (assembly GCA_013398735.1). Taxonomy (NCBI): domain Eukaryota; kingdom Metazoa; phylum Chordata; class Aves; order Tinamiformes; family Tinamidae; genus Nothocercus; species Nothocercus julius. Next base: position 2,865,527 of record VZSV01000018.1, read on the forward strand.
TCCATATTTTGCATGGACAGATACTCAGCTGGAAAGCAGTGGCATGCTAGTACTATTACCTTACATGGGGAACTTTGAGATAGTGCACAGACTTTTGTGTAAATTGTAGATAAACAAACTCAACTAGCAATTCTGCATGTTTACTAACAGTTTCAGATGTCCCTCTTCCCAGCAGTCCTATCAGGAAGGCTTTTTGTCTGTGAAATAATATTAAAAATTAATTATTCAATAATAAGAAAACATTTATTATATGATCATTGTAATAAGATTATTAATAAAAAGCAAATATTATAAATAACAATTAGAAAATGTTCTTGAAGTATCTAAGTTCTTGCTTTTTAGATAACTTTGTTCTTTCTGTGGCCTGAAAATCTAAAGAAAGTTGCTGTCTTGCAAAGTGAAATTAGTATGTTAATGCATAGCAAGTGTGTAGGTTGTGCAAGGAATTCACTGTATCTTAAAACTTGCTCAGTGCGCAGCCTTGTACTTGGAGGAGACCAGAGAGGGCTGCTGTTTGGTTTGATTGGTATTGAGGTGTGTCGGCTGAGATGAGTGAAAAGGAAATGATAAACCTGAAGGCACGTGGCTGCTGCCAGTCCCTTCCGTGGCAGCTGGGTCCGCTGTGCATTGCCGAGGCCGCTTGCTAGAGCAGGGAGTGATGTCTTTTGTTGCTGTTGTTTAACGTGAATTAAAGCTGTGGTTTGTCATGAGCTCCTCCCTGGGGAGCTTTACGTCCCCCAACTAGGGGAGGTCCAGGCAGCAGGTCAGAGTCCTGCTAAATCCCTGTGAACTAGTAGAGCATTGGAAAATGGGTTTAAGCTACTGGTGCAAGACCAGTGACAACTCTTACAGTGATAAAGCTCTTAAATGTTTAAGCTGACATACGATGATTCGTTTTTAATCAACTAACATGGCATATGCTGAACTTAAACATTTTTATATCAAAATATGCTCCATGCAGGAGCTCAGGAGCTTGAAAAAAGAGCATGAAATAGACTTGAAAATAATTGAGTATTAGCCAAGGGATATCCTCATCTTGGTAGAGGCCAGACATCTCAAAATCTCATGTCCAATTGTTTTGAAACCTTGAAAAGGCAGAGATCATGAAGCACCACACAGAGTTACATGCCCCTCTATGGTCTGTGGGTAAGATGTTGGTATCTAACTATGCCAGGTTCAATCCAGAGTGATATCATCAATTTGAATGGGTTTATACCAAAAGAATAAATAGAGAAACTCTGAAAGCCAATATAACTAGTTCATTTTGAACTGCAATTGTCACATTTACTTTAAGGTAGTAAGCAGATTGTACTAGACTACAGGTCTTACAACTGTAAATAATTTTGTCTTAATAAAGTTTTCATGTCTTCCAATATAAATCTACATTTACTGGCATCACATTTAATAATGCCTTTAGTAATACCTAATAGCATGCTTTTATAGCTAGCTCTTCTGTGTACTGGTGCCAGTCATTGCTCTATAGATAAGGAGTTGTCTCTGCTCCCTGTGTAAATTTGTGTTATGCAGTATAGCTCTAAACCTGACTGTTATTTCTCATGGTAACTCATAAGCAGAGACTTAGCTCAAAATCAATTTATAGAAAATAGTTTGTACAAAGTATGTTTCTCAGATTTTTAAACTGTGAAAGGAAGATAGTATATTTAAGTAATGCTTTTCTTTCAATTTTGACTTAAGACTAAGTTTTCAAGGAAAGGAAAAGGATGGTTCCTGACATTTCAAAATATGGCCAAATGTCTTTATATTGCAATGATAATATGGTGGTTTGATTTTTTTTTTTTTTAAGGCATTGACAAATATTAAGTAAGTGTCATAAGAGCAAACATCAAAAAAATTGTAAAAACTAATAATCTGCATCTTTTGGCAGCTATTTTCAGTGTATATGTGAATCCAAATCATATGAATTTAAGGTGCTACACAAAATGTTAGGTCATCTTTATGCCTTGGAGCAGGTCTCAAATGACATGAATGATACCCAGGCATTGCCTTGGTCTCCTGTCGTGATCCACAAGGTGTTTTCACTGTCATGATGATGGTCTCAGTAGAGCTGGTTTATTAGGTTGATATATATCCACATCATGCTCGCTTCAGGTAAGCAAATGCACTATTTCAGAGGAATTAATAGTCCTACTTGGTACGTCAGAAAGTCAATGACATCTTCACTTGGTGTTGTTTACTGCTTCCAGGGAAAACTAATGTGTATTTGTAGATCTTAATGTCCAATATACGCAGATGCACAGGATTAATTTCATGCAAGTAGTCTGTATTTGCACAGTTTGTAACCACTGATGTGATTGGACTTGGATAAATGAGGACTGCAGATGCAGGTCATACAATAGATTTCTCTCCCTATAAAATCGTCCCTATAAAATCTGGATGCTTAACTTTTAAATTGCTTGAACTGGCCTTTTTGGAGATAAATTCTGTCTTATGAATATCTGGAAAATTGCTGCCATAAAATCTCACTATTTTAGTAAATGTAAATGTTTTCACTCATTCTCTCAGAAATTCATTGTAGTTGTTTCTTTCTTTCTTAAAACAAAAAGCATGACAAAAATGGTACAAACCAGTTCAGTTTGTAGACGTAAAATATAAAGTTTCAGTCTGTACACGTAAAATATAAACCAGTATAACCCATTAAACTAATTATGTTATTAGAAAGGAACATTTCCAGACTCCAAGCATCCTTTTGTTAACTTCAGCACAAAGACAAAAATGGATGTGGCATCCTTGAGAAGCAACGTGAATCTGCAGTCTGCAAAAAAGGGCTATTAACAATGAACCTCCAAGGATGCAGTCCTAAAAGACTTTCCTTCCAAATGCGCCCTGCTGTAAAGCGCTGGGATTACTCATCGGAGTACGGGTTTGTTCTGGGACTCTACAGGGTTGCCACCCAACCATTTTGTGGCTCCCAAGATATGCAGACCTTTTACAAAACAGAGAGGAGCCGAAGAACAAACGGAAAGTGCTGTTTTTTTATACAGAGTCATGGCGCTTTGGAGACACCGGGACCTTTGGGCCTTAGGGTAGCACCGCATTGGAAGCAGAATTCTCTGGCGCTTTCAATAGCGAGCTCTGCTTGGGAATCGGTGGCAAGAAGAGGAGCCCCTGGGCTGTGTGTCTGTGGGCCGAGCGGTGGTGGGAGGCCAGCTGTGGAATGTGGGAAAGCGGCTGAACCGTCGAAGTCATGCCGGGAATGTTAAATGTGTCTCCAGCTGGCAGGAGCTGCCGCTGAAACCCAGGGCATGGAGCCTGGGGACGCACGCGCGCTCCCCGTGTCCTCGGCTCTTGCACGGTGCTGTGCACGTTGCAAAAGGGTTTAAAAGAAAATGAAATGCCCATGGCCATTTGGGAAAGTTTCAGTGGCGAATGAAAGGATGCAGTGAAAGCTTAAATTTCTTTTTTAAAAGTTCTAAAGTGTGGGTTTTTTTTTTTTTTTTTTCCTGAAATAAAGTGAGCTGTTAGTGTGACCCAGACAGGGGGAAGTATAGCTAGCCTAGAAAAGGTAGTTCTGTGATTGCTGGGAGAAAAAAAAGGTTTCTTTCCTTTTTTTTTCTTTAATTAATTAATTAATTAATTAATTAATTTTCTTGGGGCATGTGCCTCTTGGAGTAACTGCAATTCATCCTTTGTTTGCTACTCTCTAATTTAGCAGGAGTGTTCTTCGCTTTCCCCGGCAACCTAATTGATGAGTTTCTGCTTCACAGCAGAAAAAAACATGGAAAGGGACTGTTGCCTGCTGCCCTCAGAGCACGCAGAGGATAAGCTGGAAATCTTTTGCAGTGCTTTATTCTTGGTGTTCTTGGTGGACAGTTAAAATTTCCTTAAATTTCCTCAGCTGCCCTAGTACTCCTTCATCCGCAGGGCAGCTGCTGAAATACTGAAATACCCCTAAGGAATACCTGCAAGTATCTTGGCTCTTTTTTTTTTTTTTTTTTTTTTTTAGGTTGGCACAAATTCACTTTGCACTCAGGGATGAAAAGAAACCATGTAAGGGCAGTACTTAACCTGAGCCAGAAAGTCCTGCTGAGGTGCCAGCTAAGTGGCTGCTAGTCTGAGCGCGCAGCAAGACTCCGAGGCCGCTGCCCTGCGCTGTCGCTGTGGTTCCTTCTGGAGTTGTGTAGAGCAGCTATGGGAAAGTCCATAGAAATATATGCAAAATTAGGGCTTTCCAGGGTGAAAGCATATTGCAATCTTTTTGCCATCAGCAGAGAGGAAAAATGCAGTAGCAAGGGTTCCTGGAAAATTTTACATGTGGCCACCATTTTGTATTGTGTAATTACTGGATAGTAGAAAATAGAAAGTAATGAGCGTGGACTGGAACAATTATCTTTCCATTCCTCACTGAGTATCTTTTGCATGAGGGCATCAAAAGAGACAGCCTTATGCTTATTCTTTTTTTTTTTTTTTTTTTTCCCCGAAGACTATGACTCTTATATTTGGACTGCAGAGAAGCCTGGCTTTCGTCAGGAAGAGGAATAAAAGATACTTCTCCTTATTCTAGACTAAACTGGCAGTCTGTATCTGGGGAATCCTTTGGCTAGATCTTGGAGGTTCCCTACCTAGCAGGTGAGATTTTAGAATTGCCTTTAGAGCTTTTTAACTCTTGTGCTGACTGTATAGGAAGTCTGGATACCTAGTTTAGGTGCTTGAAGTCTCCCTGTGGGGCTGACCCTATTTTGTAGACATCCTCTCCCCATGACCCAAAAGCTTGCCAATAGAAACCTGCTGGTGGAGGGGGCGTTACAGGAGCAGCGGTTGGAGCTGCTAGCAGATTTGTAAGCTCTCTGATCGGAGCAGCTGTACAAAAGGCTTGTTTGTTTCCTCTTGTTTAACCATAGTTTGTTTTTTGATTTCTTATTTTGGAAGATTTTCTGCTTTACACATCTGGTAGAAATGTATCTCAGATCAATATTGTCAGAAAGTCTCTCTGTAAAAGACATTTTCTTTGTTTGTAGCTATTCTCATTTAATAACTTTGGATTTTTTTTTTCCCCAGAATGTTATGAATAACGTAGGAGTCCATGGAGAACTTTGTATTAGTGTTATGAATAACATAGGATTCTACGGAGTACTATGTATTAAATATGATATAATCAACAGTAGGAAATGGGTTATTACAAACTGCTACATATAACTGCCAGACCATATAAATCCTTAGCAACAGTCCTCATCTGGAAATTCCTAAGGCTAATTTTCATAATAAGATTACAACTTTAATTCATCAAGAGAAAGCATTGATCAGCTGGTTTTCAGTTTTTATTTAGCTAAAGTCTCCACCCAAATAACTCTGGTCATAAGACATTTTCTTCAGCTAGAAGAAAATGACTCAGAATGTGTCACAAGTGGCGTTAACATTGAGGCAGCTATGGGCTGTGCCTCTTTCTTTCTAATGCTTACCGCAAACCCCTGATTCTGGATCAGCAAAAGAATGGGGAAACATGAGAAAAATGTATTTCTAAACTTCTCCAATGCAAGCAATAATTTAAAGGTTTAGAAATTAACTCCAGTGAATCTGGCCACCCAGTCTTCACTTTCCCCAGCTACCCACAGTGCCTGCATTGCTGAACTCCTCCCTGCTCATCCATGTTCTCAGTGGAGACAAGGGGACATCTGCCCATGCCTCTGCTCTCCTTCTGCAGTTACAGTTTGACACTTACACTTGGATTCATTTTTCTCGATAGTCTAAAATACCCCTGCTTGACTGAAAGTGCCTCCACCTTGATGAATACAGGAGATTAACCGGGAGCAAAGAGGAAAGTTTGTTGCAGGGGACCCAGCTGCCAAGGGAGTAGGAGAGCAGACACAGGGTGCTTTGCAGGCCTAAGAAATCTCACCTTCCAGCCTACTCCTCGCTCTGTCCTGTGGGAATAAAATGTTTCTCACAGTAAGGAGGCGGAGGCTGGAAAGCAACCCTGGTGGTATGTGAGGGTGGGGAGATGAGGGAAGAAAAAATCTTAAGGGTTGCTGAGGGAAGACGCCACACTTGGTGCTCGAAGCCACCGAGGCTCAAGTGTTCCCTTCTGCTCGCTCTGCTACTGCCGCAGTCCTTTTTGGCAGAAGAGCAAAAAGGACACCTGGAGGCAGTAATACCTCAAGCTACTAAAGCAAGATTTGCAAATGCTCATCTGTCAAAACCTAATTTGTAGTAAGAACGTTCACTGCTCTCCAGTAGTCAACAAACAAAGTTTTTTGCTGAATGGTATCAATAGAAGCAGCTGGTGCAAGTGACGGGGTCTAAAGGAGACAAACATAAGTACTCATAATTTGCGCTCTGAGGTCTGCAACTCGGTTCAGATTCACATCCTATAGCATAAAAGATTCATTGTAATACTAAAGCTGTGTTTTCAGATGCATTCTTTAGCAGCAGTACCAACTTTAAGCATCCCTCTTTGTCTCCAGCCGTTCCTTCTCCCCACATTACCCCACAGACAATGCCAGCATAGCTGCTAGAGGGACCATATAATGAAATAGATCTGGGAACCAGTCCAGGTTAAAAATAACCAGCAAAAATGAATACCAGGAACAAGCAGGATAAGGGGGGGAAATGTTTGTGCTAGCATTGTTGCTGCAAGAAATGTGTAAGAAATTTTGCTCTAGTGAATTCTCATTTACTGTTGGAGAAGACAACTGATGACCTGCAAAGTAAAATATCAGGTCTATGTACTGCCAGTCTGAGAAGAGCAATCATGATTGTTGTTTAGGTAGACCTTTATTTCTTAAGAAAAGGATTATACAAATGTGAGCTGGTATTCATTAGCTACATAAATGCTATTGCCATGGAGAATATGGCCCAGTCAGGCCCCACCATAACCTAAAAGTACAAAGGATTTACAGAAATTAAATCTTAAAAATTACTTTTGTGGTACAGTGGAGAAAAAAAACTGGTTGGCGAAACCAGGACTAGAGTTAGAGAGTTTTTGGAGAAAGTCGTAGGCTTCCAGTGCTAGATTTTTGCAGATTTTGCTACCAAGTAGCCAACAGTCATGATAAAAGGCTAATTGAGATATGTAAAGAATAGATACTTATTTTCTTTATAATGAGTGAAATGAGAAAAGTAAACGATATAGGGAGTTTAATGAAAAAGTATGGAAAAAAAGGGAAAAATAAGTTACCTTTTCTGAGTAAATATTAGTGATTGCATCAAAAATACAGTCAGTCGAGCATCAAAAACAACCCAGTCAGTTCTCACTGGTGAAATAATCTTGATTCACCAAGACCGAAAGTAAGTCCGTAAGTGAAAATGGAATGAGAAATGCATGCTATATTTGGGGAAAAATCAGATTCACAAAGCCTAGGACAGCTTTTCTTGTGTATATGTCGATAGGCTTCTGATTCAGGGAAACAGGACATGGCACCCCATGTTTCATATCTGCGGTTGGTTAAAAGCAAACAAGCAAGATGCAGCAGCATGTGATGGAGCGTATGGACGTGGAGATGTTGGCATTTGCAGAGTGGGAAACATTTGGCCAGTAGCAGAGTCTTTCTGCACCCAAGGAGCCTTGCCAGCCTCCTTGCAACACCTTGAAGGTGGCTGTTTTCCCTTAAAGCAGACATTGTATTAAATAGTTTTCAAACACAGTCCATATCTTAGCTGTGTACCTTTAGTGCCTCACGAAGTGGAACTAGGGATTGAATAAGTTAGGGAACTAACAGTGGCATCAAACATCTGATAAAACAAGATCTATCCAAATAAATTATTTTTTGAGTTGCTGAAATTTAAAAAGTGGGAGATACATTTAGGGTTCACCTGAACTGAGACTTTTAGTGAAGCAAGACGTTGAAAACACTTTTTTTCAGCTTGAATTAAATGTTTCTTTGACACAGTTCATTTTCAAGATATTAAAAGCACATTTAAAAATAAATTAGGAGATCTTTGAAATGCTATATTCAATCATCTGATAAGAAGAAGGTTGGAATGAAATAAATTGATGTATGGTTATAGTCAGCCTTTGTGAGATTTCTTGTTGTTGCATGATTGTCAACTCTGATAGGACTTTAATGGGGGATGTATTAGCTCAGAGTCGTCAGCGCGTTGTCTCTGGAACCTCCTTGGGCTCCTGTCTTCCGCAGCAAATGTCTCGGATAGTTAAAGCTCTGTCCTTATTTCCATGCCCTGATGCTAGAAAATAGGGGGATATTCTTTGTGTTCTTCCAGCTAATGCAAGGGTTGATTGAACTATATTGCAGTACAATAAATCTTTTTGTAATCCATTTCTGCCTCTGTGGCTGGCTCCTCTATGCCTTTGTTTCTCATGGATTTTGCAAGTAACTTCAGCAAAAGTGGTGTGGTTTCTGAGCTGAGCTATAGTCTACAGATTTCTGAATAGGCCTTGTTAGCGTCCCTCCTGCTTTCTCTGGAAAGATACCGAAGATTTACTCTCCGCTAAATAAAGAAGACAGGCTTCAGTTTTCACTTATTTTTACATCCAATAAATGTATTTATAATGTTTATTATAATGTTTAATATTTAACCCTCATTTATAATGTTTAAGATTTTATGTAGAATGAGGGTGTAATTTATGAAGGCAAAAATGATGTTGACATGTCTTCATTCCATTTGCAAATGCTTAAAAAGTCCTCCATTTCTCCCAAACATGCGTTATTTCCAATCTGATCTTACTGTCTGAAGACATAGCTAGTAGGAAGTGAACAAAATTGTTAGCATTCAATGGCTTTTTGTTGTAATGTGAAATGAGATGCTGGTCTCATTCTGCATTTGCTGTAGTTACACAGGCTATTGTCTCAGTTGTCACCCTGCGTGCACTCTCTACAGAGAGTTATAAAAAGCAAAGATTGCCTACTCGTTGCTCTTTGAAGGCAAACTTCCAAGAGCAGGATGGAAGCAGGGCAACACAGGGAGTAACAGTGCTCTCCTACTGCCCATGCTGCTTCTCTTTTGTGGAAAATGGAATATTGTATCAGTTGAACAGCTACTAAACTAGCTTTGAAGTAGAGAGGAGGGAAGGGATTTGATGTTTAACTTCACAGTGAATTAAAGTTTTAACTTTAAGATTAAGGTCTTAATCCAAATTTAACTGAAATAGCAAACCCTTGAGGTTTAATGTGAATATCATGCAAACCTGGCTGTGGCTCAATAGCAGAAGGTCCAGGCCAAATGCAGAACTTCTTTCTTATTGCTATTTAAAGTATATGCGTGTATGAGAAAAATATGCTTAGTGAATTAGACTGGAAAATGATTAGCTAGAATTATTCTCTCTTTGATCCATCTTTTGTGGGAAAGTGAAATTTATGATTGCTTTTCTATACACTGTGCAAACTGATTAAGAATTAATAGATGCTTTATAGTAAAATATCAACACGTGTTCATTAGCACACACTTGCGGAACTACTGTACACCATATATTACTACAATGTATTTTATTTTTTCTGAACCATTCATGTACTTTTGTACTTGATTGCTGTTGTGTGAGTACAGTGCTACTTCTAGTTGCATGGCGAGGTCTGATGTTTCAAAGATAGCAGATACAAACTGCTATTTGAAATAGCATTCAACAGGCTTTCAGAACTTTGTATTTAAAAAGAGTGAATTTAGGAAACACCATGTCTGACTCTAGCAACAATCTCTTCTCCCCAAGAGGGATCCCAGATAGCAGAGGCACAGACTAAGAGGGTGGAGGGAAAAAAAAAAAAAAAAAAGGAGAAAAGAACCAGTAGCTACTGGAATTGTCTTTTTCTATGGATCCAAGTCACAATTTTTGCTTGCATGGGGCTAAGCTCCTTTCTTCTCTCAGGGAAGCTGTGCATCTGCAACTGAAGGCACTGTTTTCTTCTTAAAGAGCAGACAAGTGCACCCTAGAGCTGTCTGGGCTAGCAGCCACTGTAGGATTTAAAATCCAATCACTCTCTGCTATTCAGCCACCATTTCCAATTCAGTATTGAATTGTTCCCATCAGTCGCCTTCTCCGTGACCCAACTTCTGCTCTTTATGACTAAGTGAGCATGGGATCTATACATAGATAGGAGAGTCGGCATTATTTTATGCTGTGCACTGTCTCCAGATCTGGAAGAAAGTGATACTGTAAAAGAGTTATCTCTAAAATTGGTTATTTCTATTGATATCTATCAAAGCAAATACATGGGCTAATGCAAAGTTTTGTGATTGTGAAGAAACTACTTATAGTAGTAGCCTGCCAGTAGCCTTTCCATCTACAAAGTAGATGGAAAATGTCACTTTCCTTGTCACTCTCGCTGTTTCCCTTTTGTAATCTCCACCTAACTCATTTCTACCAGTTAAAACCAGCATCAGTTAAGTGTTAATAAGATAACAGATCACCACTGCTTTCATTTGGTCACATATGATCTTGAATCTTTTATACTTTTGTGTTGACTCTTTGATTTTCAGTGTATATATAAGTCTGAATGACAACCTGTGTAAATTGTTTCCAGTTTTTGAGTTCTCAACTTTTTTTCACTGTTCCATTCAAGTTGTCTCATGTGTCTCCCACGCTGACTATGGATATCTTAAGGCACTACAGTAATGACTAGCTGATGATAGTCAGGGGTAACCTGTATTTGGAAGTGATCGCAAGAACAGTATTATTCACCTAGTTCTGAATATTAGCTCTGAATATTAATCTTAATGGATGATCTTCACTGAATTACTTTATTTGGAAGATCTTTGAATATAAACATATCAAGACACTGAGGTCAATAAAAGAACCGAAGCATCATTCTGCACAGCAGCTTTGTTGATGCTGTCTAAACTGGTACTGGAACTACTTGTCAATCAAGTGCTGCTTGCACATTTCAATGGCATTTTATTTTGAGTAGATTTCATTTTCTGGAATAGTAAGTAATATTTTTGAAACACTGTAAATGTTCTACTCTTTAATGTTTACCTAAAGAAAGGATCAAAATCAAGACTAGTTTGAGAAAATTGAATTGGGTGACTCAGATGTTGTATAAGTAAACTACTTAAAAAAAAAAAAAAAAAAAAAAAAAAAAAAAAAAAAAAAAAAAAAAAAAAAAAAGGCATAAACATCAAGATTCCAAAGAGGTAGCATATTAAGGCAAAACTATTACTATTACAAGCAGAACTGTTGTAAAGTCAATATTTAATAACCAATACTGGATTTAATAAAAAGCCAAAATTCATCAAATTTAATTTAAATTCCAAGGATAACAGGGTACTAGATTTGTATTCAACAACTTTTTTAAAATGTGAAAGTATGAATGGAAAAATAGCAGTTGATAAAGAATAACCGTAGCTCCATTTTTGTAATAAGGATATGTCCTTTTGCACTGATGGGTGCAAAATAGCTTTAAAATAAGATCCTAGGATTATCAGTGTATTTTGTTGTGAGGGAATGAATGTACAGTTTAGAATAACTCAGTGGCAGAAGTAGAAGAGAATATAGTTCTGTTGCATCCTAGCACAGTATTAGTCACTGGAGCATTTTACTACAAATGTCCTTATTTGCTAAGGGGTACAGAAGGACAAAGCTTAGGTATGCTTTCATCTCTACTTTGTATTAACCTCAGATGTGGAGTTATTTTTACTGTAGCCCTTTGCTGAAACAAAATTAGTATATGGGTTAGTATCTGAGGAGTAATAAACTGTAAGGATGAGGTAATAAATACTTTATTAAATTGATAAATGTTGTTCCAAGTGTTTCAACAATCTTTCTCTAGAGTTTTAAGCATCTGGGTAATACTGTGGATTTCAGTGATGCTTCTTAGATGCTTAAATAAAAGCGTATATGGAAATGAAGGATCAAACTCTATATAAATGGAATCCAGTCTCTTGTCATGGATAGTGCCTTATAATTGTTCAAATGTTTATCTCAAGTTTTTGTGCAAAGTGGCTCTCTCTTCTGCCTTTAGTAACTAAATATCCTAAGGAGAAATGTTTAATGGGAAAAACAGAAACTTCTGGTTATGTTATTAGTTCATTTGATAAAGCTGAAGTTCACTTCTCCAGCACAAAACCTGCTTTGTGCAGGCACGGATGGAGGGCAGGAAGTTATCCAACAAATATATCCCAGGGCTGAGGGCACTGGAACTGCCTCTGTAGCAAGAGGGCTACAGAACGCAGAGCAAAATGCCTACTGCCTTGAGTTTATTCCCTGTTCCAACATACCTTGCAGGAGAGCACTGCTAGGGTTGGAGAAACAGTTGTGTGATTACGCTACATGTAGCGCTCGAGCACGCGTGTGTGCCTGCCGGCACGCGGGTCTGTCGCAGGCTCCGCGTACATGCACAGAAGGTATTTTGGGGATTGAGTTCCGTGTTATTTTTAACGAGCGTTGGGCTGATTAATGAAGCGATTAGTTTATATAAATATCCATAACAGTGATAGCCCCGGACCGTCAAGGTTTCCCTCGGTGCCACGAGGAGGCAGCGAGGCTGCTGGCAGCGCGCGACACAGCGGAGCTTGGGGCGGGCGACAGAGCCTTCTACATGCATCACACACAGGCGTTTAGAACAAATAAATAAATAAATAAAATTAATTTCCTTAATTGAGTATGCTCTTTAGTCTTCCTGTCCCAGGGATTTATGAGCTCCCTCTAGCGGGTGTTCCTGGCTTCGGCGCCCCTGCCCGTGCCCGTTCTGCGAGTGGCTGCAAACAAGATGGCTGCGCGGCGCGAGGCGCCCCCCCC
>VZSV01000018.1:2878206-2895994 GCA_013398735.1 Nothocercus julius
TGCGGGGGTCGCAGCGGCCCGGCGAGGGGGGGAGCTCTCCGGCCTCGCGGGTCCCGCGCTGCCCCCGCGGCCGGAAGGAAAGGGCGGCCCGGGCTCCCCCCCGGCGCTTCCCGCTTCCCCCGCGACCTCCCCGGGGTGGCCCATGACGGGGTGGCCCAGGACATCTATTGAACGCGGATTAAAGAAGTCCTTAGCCGCGTGACGTTGAGTGGTGTTTGTTACTAAAACTGGAAGCGCTGTGGAAACCTCGTTTGCTCCTACTTGCATCACAGAAAATATTTTATTGCAGAAAAGAAACCGAGTGGTTTTGCTTTTATTTCATTTTTCTTATTTATTTATTTTAAAAAGCCTGTTGTACTTCCTGTTTCTCTGTCCTAATGCAAAGCTGTACTGTTTGGGATAGAAACACGGTGGAAGTTTGACTGTTAGTATTTACTACTGGTCTTACAACTTGATTTACTTATTGTTACTTTTTTAAGGCTGCGAGTGGGTTTTTTTTTGTTTGTTTGCTTGCTTTTAATTGAAGATGTTCCTGTGGCTTTTCTAAATATGCATTTGGGGCTAATTTGACCAGATAGTGTCCTGCTAAATAAAACATGGCATTTTATAAGGAATATGTGCTTGTCGTGGGAGATGTGTGGGAGAAGCGGTGAGCTGGTTCAGGGAGGCATGGGCTGCCTAGGCTGCTGAATCCTCGGGTTACCTTCGCTGCAAATGTAACGACATTTGATTGTTTTTCTTCTTGTTATATCAGCACAAAATAGGAGTGAGGGAATGTCACTGAAACAATTAAAACTGGCGGTGAAAAATAAGTCTTTTTTTTTTCTCTTTCCCATACCTCCAGCATAGTTACATTTATAACTGAGTATGTGTCTCTTGTGGTCTCGATTACATCCTGTGTTTTTAGCTGGCAGCGTTTCCTCTGCAGAGGCCCTGTTCTCTATGCCAGCATACATTTCTGTGTATATTAAAAGAACAGAATCAAGACGAAATAGTAAATGAAACAACCCCCCCGTAAGTGGCTTTTTAATACTAATACTTGGAACAAAACACGAAGGGTATTTATCCTCATGTTTCTTTTTATGAAAACTTTTATTTGTTTTATGTTTCAGCCAAGTAGGCTGGCTTTGTGTTCTCAAAAAGAACTCGAGACAAATTTAAGTCATCAAAAATGCTACACAGACGTTTCTCCCATCCTTTAATATTTAAATATTTAAAGGCTGTATTTCTTCAGTAATATTTTCTGAAAATGCAGCTTGGCTTCTCCAAAGTACTTTCAGAATTAGCATGTGACGCCTCACCTATAGAAACATTTCTTTTTCTTTTTTTTTTCAGTTTGCATAGAAACATTTTTGAAGCGGTGAACTGCACTAACAGCTGTATTCAATCTCAAGTAAAATCACTTCCTGAAAAAAGTGAAATTAAACTTAATATACAAGCTTGCTTGGAATATAATACCATGGAGTTAGGGAACTTTGTGATTATGAAACCGAATACGTTCACCCCACTGAGGTAATTTCTTGCAAATTACTCACTATGGAAATCTTTAATCAATGTCAATGTTTTTAAAGCTAGAATTTATACGTTTCAAATGTGCTTTTTATTTTTCCTCACCTGGATAGCACGTTAGTTTGCTGGGTTTGGTTTTGCTTTTTGGTACCGTTATGCAAGGTGGAGGAGGAGAGGAGCTTGGGCATAAGGAATGGCACTGTCACCCAGCCTGAGTGCTGAGCATCATGAGACCAGCCAGGAAAATCAGGAGGCTGACTTCAATTAAAAAAAAAAAACAACAAGTATTAAAAATGACAATACATACACATATATGTAATATATATATATATATATTTATTTTTTTTTTTTTTTCCAGAGTGTTCTTCAGTGTAACACTGTGGGGTGGGAAGTATTTTGTATTTAAATGCATCTTTAAAGTGAAATGTGAGAATCTGGGTATATTTGTACTGCATCAAAAGGTTGACTTACCTCGAGTAGTGGTGTCACTCTTGTGGTATAGATTAAACCACCAGCTTGAGCTCAACTCCCAACCAGACTTTTGCCTTTCAAAGCTGGAACCCACCTTGCTGTGCCTAGACTGCTAGGGGGCCTGAGCCTGTTTTAAATAAAGCAAACAAAATCAGCTGCACATTAGAATTGCTGTGTTGACATGATTCTTATCAAATTCTTATCATCCATCTATCATCTTCATGATCTGAGACTTAAAGTAAAGAAAACAAACAAGCCCAAATTACTTGGTTGTATTTAAATTTCAAATAGAGGAACAGAGTGCTTAAATCCTTACTGGTATTCAGCAGCTAAGTCAATCTTCTAGGCACTCAAGTGATTCTTAAAATCCTGTCTTAGCAGATACTTAATTCTACAGGTACCTAAGTCTTTTAAGCATCTGTGGATATTTTGCCCAAACTCTTAAGCTGGTTCTGCATTCAGTCGTCTGGAATCAGAATCTCATGGAAAAGATTCAAAAGTTCCATAGTCACTAGGTTATAGAGTCTGTTCCCCATGTTTCTTATTAGTGTTTCATTGTTTTCTCTAAAGCTGTGATGACTTTGGTAGAAGAAATGGAGACTTGAGCATGCTTGTGGCGGTGGTTACAGCAGGGACTGGGACAGGGCACAACCAGCTCCAGGCTGAATTTGGGGTCCTCATTTTCCCCGCTATGTTCTAACTGTGTGATTCTTCCAAACACATTGTGCTTTTTTTTTTCCCCCCCCTGAAGTGTGTAGGGTTTCTCTTCCCTTCCCTTTCCTCTTATGCATGGCATGAGTAACCTTAGGGCTTACCTTTGAGCAGGAAATTCCAAGAGGGGGGAAGGCCACCTACCACGGGCTACAATAGCTAGCCGGGGACTGACAAACTACCCTTTAACTTCTCACGGGGGCAACTTTCAAGATAAAACCCGCTTTCCACAGCAATATTGCTTAAAAATCAAGTTTATCTTCTTGATATAGCAGGAGTAGACAGAAAACAGTTCTTTTAAATATTGTAGAATATTGGAAAATCTAAAAAAAGTGAACTGTTCTGTAAGCACTGGGCTTGTGGCTGCGTTTAGCTAACAGAACGTGTGCAACACTTTTTCCTGTGTGTTGTCTTATGAGTTCAGAAAACTTTTTTTTCTATAAAAAAATAAATATTTTAATTCTTAAGCACTATATGCACATGCAAAATTCCCCATTTGATAAGGTCAATCTTTATCATCAGTAATATTTCTTATTTTTCTCATTTGTCATCTAAAGTTTTTTCAGATAAGGTTAACTGTCTGCTTAAATGTAAAGTGGAGGGATTCTTATATCATTGCTTTATATGCTGCTTTATTTTCTTTTTAGATTTTCTGTATTTTTCTCTGAAAGATGCAGGCTTAAATTACAGTAATTCAACAAACTATTTATTGTGGTAGAAATACTGTTGAACAAGAAATGTACATTGAAATTTTCATTTAACCTAAATAAAAATAATTGCTTTCACCTCACTTGAGCTTGGTTATGGCTCTTGCAATGTATACCTCAGGGCTTCAGCTGCTTTATGGTTGGAACATATTTTAGTTGGCTTTCTTGTAAAATGTCGATTATATACTCATCTGTTGGATGATAAAACCTCCTCTGGTTAAAAAAAAAAAAAAAAAAAAAAAGTTTCTCTTTTAACATGGTTTCTCTTTAGTTTATCCAAATCCATATAGCTAAAATTAAAGTTCTGCCCACCCTAGCTCTTTTTTTTTTTTAACCTCCAACAAAAGGACTGAGCATTTTTTCCATTCCTTGTCCAAATTGTTAAGATGCCCCTGAGGACCTTTGTTTACAGTGTCTTCTCATTCTTTTTTTCCTTGACATTCTCCCCTCCCTCCAGCAGTAAGATACTAATTAAAGAGAGGACACTGTGACCCTGGGTTGTTTAGAAGTCACAGGGGAGGGGTGGTGGCAATGACAAAACCATCCCTGCAGGAAGTAATCAGGCCTGAGACCTAGCACAATACTTACTTCCATCACCTGAAAGCCCTTTAGATTTGGAAATCTGGGGCAGAAACAGATTTATTTTCCCTGTAATAAAGTATCTTCATTAGCAACAAATCATCTGTATCTCTGCATGGCAGTGTGATGTTTGACGGGGTTATTGTCCAAGTACCATTTTTTTCATAACTGCAACTGAGAAATATTTCTCTTAATAGAGTTTGTAAGTAAAAGTAATATTAATATAATAATGTATTCATGAATATCATGTCCTTTTTCTTGAATTTCAGGAGAAGAGTAGTTAGCACAATATCATCCAGCAGGATTAAGATGTGATCTAATGCATATGAATTTTATAATACTGTTATAGCTATTATTACTTAATTATTATGCCATCGGTACATCTGGTCTTTATGAACACCTAGCAACAGAGAAAATCAGGATTTGTTCCAGACTGCGTGCTGTAAACTGGACCAAAAAGCCATCGCTTTGGATTTACAGCTGTGAAAGACAGATAGATGTTTATCCACAGATCTCTGCTCAGGGGCATTTACGCTCCCGGTGGAGGGACAGGCTGCCCTCGTGCAGGCGGGAGGGTTTGGATGGCGCCTTCGTGCAGCCAGGTGGGTACCGGCTCATCGGTATCTAGTCCAGAAGCTCAATCTGCGGCCATATCTATATGGCTTTATCTTGTACCCATAAAATAATCCATCTGATTTCAGTAGCTCTGCACCCAGGCTGGCCTGTGTAAGTCAGATTGCAGGATTGAAGTAAGCAACATGATACTGTTCCTGTTGAATGGGGAATGGGGAAAAAAAATCCCTCTGTCTGGGAACTAGATCAAAGTGCAGGCAGCAGGCACTTTAAAATGCTAATATTAAGGAATTTATTATAAAAGTTGCAGTAGGCCCATTTCTCTGAATATTTGTCTGTGTTACTGTTGTCTTTTTTTCTGCAACAAGGCTTAGGCTTTCTAATTAAGGACTGCCTGTTCAGCCAGATTTCAAGTCTCAGTGCTACCCCAGCAGGGTAATGTGATGGTTACTTAAGGATCTGCTAGATCAGTGCAGGGCTCATCCCCATGGAGCGGGCAGCAGGACCCCGAGTCCCCAGGAGCCGGCCTGTGCCCCTGCCTCTTCCTCTGCTAGATCCAGGCAGTATTTTAGCAGTTCCTGGGTCAGTTTGGGGTGCTGGCACTGCTGGGAACAGCCCCCCAGCCCTGGTGCACTGGTCTGTGCCCCTGGTTGAATAGGGGTGACAAACTCCTGCAGAGGTGTTGGCTCTTTGGGAGTTCAGGTCCTTTGCAGGAGACAAATGAAGGTGTGAAAGGGAGGACTGTCCAAGGTCAGGAGCCTGTCTGGGGTGCAAACACCAGTCTGGGGGATCCCTGGGCACTGTGATGTTGGTGTAGAAAGGAGAAAAGAAGAGATGCGAAAAATGCCCGTGTCTGGGTGATCTTTAGTTAGAGAGCTGTGCAGCTGCTTGAGGCTATGATTTAGCCTACGTGCAACTAAAAATATCACCTTCAAAAAAACTGGAAGAAAAAAAATTAACGCACATTTTTTTTAAAATAACTTTTACCAAGGAAAGGAAGTCTGTGCTGAGTATTCACAGGATCATGTCATATGGCCAGAGCATCTTTGATCCAGTACAGAGTTCCCTAAAGCTTGATTTAGTATCTCTGAGAATCCCAACGTAATTTATTCAGACCAAAAAGTAGCAGCCTTTACATCACTTATGGTTATTGCACTGCCCATTTGAGTAGATCTGTTATTGTTCAGATTCCTTTCTGGTTCTGTAATGGCTGTATTTCACATTAAAGTTCAATGGTTTAATTAAGGAAATGACTGAATAGGAAGTTACTGTAACCATGATATCAGCTTTTAAAGAAAGATTTGCCATGCACGTGAGGAAATTTGTCAACTTAAGATTTTTTTGTTAAACGTGTAGCATCTGTAATTTTTTTTCCCAAACTGCTCATATTCAGATAAGCTCAACTGGATAAATCACATCATTTTTTTCTTCTTCTTGTGCATCTTTTTTAGTTTATTTACAATCCAAGAATATAATGCAGCATTTTTCCTTCCAGTGTGTTTATAAATACAGATGATTTCGTTTGCAAATTTAACTGAGATTTGAAGACAGACCTAAGGATATGCACTGTCAGATAATGTCTCTTTAAATTAAAATACTTCTATTACTTATAACTCAGAGCAGCCTTTTTACTTTCAGTTTTGGCTCTGGTCAAGGCTTTGAAATCAGGCAGTATCTCCAAATCACTGTTCCCTCAGTGGTCAGGCCTGATTCAGAAGTTGCTGCCTTCGTGGCTGAGCCTGGCCAAGATTGCTGTGCTCGCACAACCCCTCTCTATAGCAGAACTGTGCAATAACCACCACCACCACCCCTCTTTTTTTTTTTTTTAATGTGCATCTGTAGATGGAAACTACATTGGTTTACTTCATAGCACACCCATATGAGCACTGGCTCCATGCAGCTAAGGAGTGTGGTAATGTCTGCTCAGAAGGCTGAAGTAAGTGGAGGTGAGAGGGAAGGCGGTGATGGGCATAGGCATCCCTTACGTCAGCTCCCATGTGGAAGGAGTACCCACTTGGAAGTGCTCTTGCAGTGAAGGAGGAGCTCACGTCTGCTCATGGCTGCAGAGTGCACCCACCCTGCCAAATTGCGTGTTTATTAGTTTGATCAGCTCCCAAATAATGTGACTAGTACAGTAAATACTATTAAGTACTATGCATCATCCGAAACAATGCATCATCTGAAGCCTGGAGTTTATCAGCATGGAAAGGCATGGCTATTTCCTTCTTTCTTTCCTTCCTTGTTTCCTTCCTTGTTTCCTTCCTTCTTTCCTTTTCATTATGTTTATTTTATGGTTTAGAGCTCTTAAAAGGAGCAAGAAACAACCTAGTAGTTCAGCACAAACTAAGATCTGTAGGCTGATATCATAAAATAGTTTCCATCATGGAGTGAACTGCCTAACAGGCAGTCAACACTGACAATCAAGAAGTAGCTGGTAGTGAATGAATGGCAGATTACCCAGCAGTTTAACATTTTAACAAAGGGCTTCTAACACAGTTTAAATTCAGTTCTTGAATCTTATCAGACAGATGCAATAGCAAATCAGTAATTAGTTTCAATCAATTAAGCTAGCTGTAACTGAGGAATCTAAATCATAGACTCTAGATTATAAATTGATGTATTATTTTAAATAGAAATGTTACGGTAATACTTCTATAAACTAACATTTTGATAAATAAGCAAAATGTGCCATTTGTTTTGTTAAAAGAAAAAAAGGGTCTATGTCGGTGACATTTTAGAGGCTTAATTTTTTAGGAAAATAAACAGCTTTTTGCAGTAGCTTACAGTGCCATTGTAAAGCAGTTCGGCCGAATTTGTTGGTTTAGCCAATGCATAGCCCACTTAATATGGTTACCAAGGGATTATTTCAGCTCTTACTTTTTCTTTGCACACTGGCCCAGTTCCTGCAAAATCATGTGCCTACATGATTTACTCCCATGAACCTTCATATTGTAGGAAGAAGAGTTTGTTCTTTCTTAAATTACTCAGTGTGCACTACATAAAACAAGCTAAAGTCCTAGTAATGTAAAAAAGTTAGTAGTTTTCACATGTGTTAGTAACTAGTGTTGAGAGCCTGCAATTTGCCTGAAATTAGTAATACCTTATAAGGATTTCTTTTAGATGTAAGAACACTCCTTTTTTTCTGAGTAACATCACTGGATTGCTTATGTGGACACAGTTGTGCAAGTACATATGTGTATGTATGTATATCCTTATGCTTGAAGGACTGAGGCAGTGCTAGGAACAACCCTTCTGTGGAATGGAGTAACAATTTCAATGGAAATATAACGAACAAGAGGATTAGAAGATGCAAACATGAATCGTTTTAACTTTGCTTTCATGTATTTCAAATGGAGCCTATAATCCTGATAAAAATTCTTCCCTGAGTTGTGAAACAGTGGGCTCTACTCATAAAGCAACCTGAAATTTCTTGGATGCAAAGTGTATTTTTTCACTTTGTGTAGAATGTGATTTATATAACATCTCAACTGACATGATCTGACATGTTTTTATGAATTCCTTTGCAAGGCAAAAATGCCTCTAGTTGCAATTTATAATAATGAGACTGTCTACTGTAAAGTAACTGATTACAGTGAAGGTATAAGAAACATGTTTGCCTTTCAAAGCCATTAACCTCTCCTAGCTTCTAGAGCGCATAAGCCTGTGTTCTGCAGTAATGTTTTCTGCAGGTGTACAAAATCCATCTGTTTCTCCAAACATAATTTTGTGGGTGCTTTACCAAAGATAATTGGATGGTGTTTTGGACTAGACTTCAGCCAATCAGGTAAAATAATGTGCCTGACTGATAGAAGTGAAAAATACAACAAAACTCTATGTATAATTATGTAAACAAATATTCATCTTAAATTTTTTTCCATGGTGTTTAGAATAATGAAGGGTAAATTGTCTGTGTCTCAGAGCTGAAAGCAGTATTATGATAGCAGCCAGTTGTCTTTATTGATGGACTACTGAGTTACATTAGAGAAGGACTGCATCGAGTCCTGAAGTGGGAAGCTGCTTGTTTAGTTGTTTTGGGAGATGGGTAATGGAAGGACATGCAAGGGCAAACCTTCACATAGATTCACGCTAAAATACTAGAAATAATGCAAATCTCAGACTGCTTCCTCTTACTAACAAGTTGTAGAAGAATCCTGCAATCGTTTGTGGAAATCCTTTTTGCCTCAGAGCTGCTTCCCCTCGGCCAGTGCTTCTGGGAGTATTGCTCTGCTGAACTCCATGGATGTGATGTACAGCTTTGTCCAGAAATAAGCGTAGCAAGTTGTAGGGCTCGCAGGGAAACATTGCGAAGATCTTGTCCCTAGGGAGCTTAGTGAAAAATTCTTTTTGAAGATCCCAGAGCTGAGAAAATGCCGGCTCTGCAGAGCCTCCAACAGAAGCTGTCCTAGGGTAAGACAGAGCAAGGAGCTGCCAAGACAGAGAAAGACTTCAAAGGCTGTTCAAGCCAGGGGCGAAAGTTTGACCTAGTTCTTGCGCTACCCAGAACAGCTCACCCCATTCCACTGCAGTCCAACCGCCCCAGATGCCTGGGGTCTGCTTGATGCAATAACCCCTTCAAAAATGTCCCCACTTTTCTGGAATGCGACTGGAAACATGTGGTTGCAGGACTGGTTACCAATGAGAAGGGTCCAGGAGATGGCCCTGGACTGCAGCACCTCCCCCTGCCTGCCTTCCCCTTCTTGTCCTCCCTATCCGCCTGCTCCCGCCGCTCCCGTCCTCTTGGACAGCTCGGTGTCACTGTTGTGGCAGCAGGAAAAGAGCAGAATTTTCTATCAGGTCAGTGAGTTGAATCAGCAATAGAAGAACCAAAGGGTCAAGGAAAGGGCTTGAAACCATGACGCTCTGAACAGTTAGGGGAAACAGAGCACAAGATTTCCTTCCTTTCAGCCTGTCTGAGCAGTTAAATCCTCTCTGTAGTTCATAAAAGCACAGCCTAAGAGCTCTGGGTGAGACCTGGGACCCCTTGGTAAAGCTCTTATTGACTCTTTTAAGGCCAGGATTTCACTGCAGGTTTTATCTTTGATTTATGTGCATTGGCAGCAGAGAACAGACCTGAGAAATATGGTTTCACAGGATGTGATAGATACTTTGAATCCAGCTTGAGAGAAAAAAAAAAAATCGAAGAATCTATTTACTAAAATAAATATAAAACTTAATTATGAGGCAATGAAATATTTTCCTACCATGATTTGTGCTCCTGCCAGCCCAAGATACTTAGCATAGAACAATTAGTAAATAACTCCGTGATTTAGTCACTGAAATAAATTGTTCCTAGCCATCTTGATTAATTTACTGATTACTGAACATAAATATGCAGATCATTGCTGAATGTAAAATTACAGGAACTGAAATGATTGCATTAAGGGCGAATGCTGCAAATACTGAACACAAAGGGAAGATAGTCTTACTTGGACGATAGTTCTATAAAATGTATCTCAGAATAAAAACAAATACTTGAAGATAGTGACAAGTACTAAAAATGCAATGTTAACTGCATTCATAGTCTGAAAGGTGAAGGCGCAGACCTTAGATAGCCATAAAGTCTGATGCAACTTTTGCTAAGGAGAATGATGATGGCTATGAGTTGTTTGCAGCTGATGCCTGTACAGTGAATGGGGAAAGGGCTTTGCTGTCCTGCTCCTGCTTTCACGTCTGTGATGCATCAACCATGCCTTGTCCCTCCACCACAGCGTCAGGAAAGGACGGGCTGCATCAGCAAGCAGCTAAATTGTTCTTCCATCCCCAGGAGTGCTCTGTGCAGGCCATAAAGCATCGTAAAGGAGCAGGGGACCTTTTACAGCAGATGCCAAATATCTTGCTAGTGGGGACTTTTATTCTTGTGACCACCAGGTTGATGACATTTATGAGCACAGGACATGTACACAGGAGGAGGAATTTTCTTATTTGGAATATATCTGTTGATCATTTAGTTCTGTGCTAGGTTGATGTGTAATAGGTACAAATGTAAAAAATACGTGATTTCAGAAGTTGAGGAAGCGGGAACGTGCATTTTGAGGAAAGCAAAAGTTGATAATTTCTACAGACGAGTAGAAAACGTATTGCTTGTCAGAGATCCAGGCCACACCAGTGTATCTCAGGAACAAGTCTATCAAGGTTTATGTAGATAGTTTTATTTTAAAGATATTGAAAATGAGATAACATTCAGACTCATTATTGAATATTTGCTTAACTTCTGCCACATGATCTCGTTTCTTTCCTTCTTATTCTAAATTAGGTCATTATAATCAGATTGTGTCTTATAAACAAATGTCTCTCTGTTTATATGTGATTATAAAACAAACTTGGAGGGTAAGGGCTATAATTTTGATACAGATAAAATTTATATGCCCCCTTGAAGCATATATGGAAATGAGTTTGTCACACTCCAACTGAGAGGATATAAATCAACACCACAGAACTGGTCCAGGGTTGTCAGTGTTCCCAGGGGAGTTCCAGCACTGTAAAGACATTTGCAGGTCAGAAATGAGGTTAATTGACAGGGATGTGTGTGAGGACAGAAAAAATTTGCACAGTACTTGTCGGGAGGTACAACTGTCATTTCTTTACTTGACCACTAGTATTTGTCAAATAAATACAACAGTGCTTCATTGCAGGGAATGAGGGGGAAAAAAAAAAGCAAGAAGAGTCATCTTAGGACAACAGCATTGTTGGGAAAGAGCCGTGTTTTTTGTTTCTGTTCCAAGATATGAATATGAGCACACCTACTACACACAACCTGCAATCTGGCTTCTCTCTCCTGCCGGTATAAAACACTGACTCCTCGCCAGAGCAGAGGTTTGCAGAGCAGCATTTGGTCTACTTTTTCCTCAAATGATCTTCAAGCATGTAGCTTCTGCGTGCAAGCCTGGTGTTGTATTCGTAACAATAACTCCAGACTTCTTGGTATATCAGATTTTAAGTGATTTTTTCTGCCTTTTTCCTTTTTTCATAATGACCAATTTTGGACAAAGCTTGTGCTGCCATGTGCTGTTCCTCATTTTTCTGTTTCAATATCTGATAATAAGGCCTACAGTGCATGTTTCTTTCAGTTTGTCCCATTTTAAGGATGTGGAAGGAACAGGTAAGGGTCTTAAATTATTTTTTTCCAGAAACCCAAAGCACTGACAAATCCTACTGAAGCTATTTCACACTCTTGTGTATCAAGACACAAAGGAATAAAACTTACATCTGGCTAGTTTTCAGTCAAACCTTCCACTCTAACCACTGAGCAAGGATTTATCTTTTCACTGTTGTTACCTGTTCTCAATCTTAAAACGTACTTTAATTTTAGGAATCTTTTCATTTCTTTTCCTTCATATTTCTTAGATGCTGAAAAGAAGTTAAAAAAGTAACCATTCAAGCCTGGTCCATGCCCTGAAAAATCACATTTTAAAAACTAACACATGAAGATTGAATAAGCTGTGAATAGAAGGAGCCTCCCTTCTGTACGAACATCAGCAAATATAACCCCACTTTGAACCATATGAATTTTGATGTTTAGGGAAAATATTTATGCATTTACAGATTTATCTTCATCTTTTATTAATACTGATATTCAAAATGTAAATATGTAATATATGTATAAAAGCAAAAAGCTGCAGAGGATTGTTGACTTGGTAAACATTTTTCTCTTGCTTCCCATATTACTCCATAAATTTATTCCACATATAATGTAAAAAATATGCAGTCAAGAAAGTATATCAAAAAATGAACTCTTCTAAATAACCTCACTTAAAGCATAAATGTATTTTTATATAATGATGAACATAGTTAATAATAAAGCAGAAAAACAATCATCGCATTTGTCATATCAGACAGGCTTTATTATTTTCTTTTACAATAATCTGGCAACTGTTTACAGAGTTTTGATTGCTTTATAATTTCAAACAGATGTCTGGCAACATTATCAGACTAAAGGCAGAATTCAGATATTTCTGAATTGCTTTACTTAGTTCTATAAATCAAGATTGGATTTTGCCCTGTGCTGTAATTATCAAATAAAAGCAGCTTCCTTAAATTTCTATTGTAGAATAGCCCCTTACAGTAAGTCTCTTTCATACTTGTGCTTCCCAGACAAAATGTATTTAGGAAGAGAGTGTTTGTTTGACAGTGCAAGTACTTCTATAGGTAATATCTTGTCTTGGCTTTCAAAGAATAAATAATGCATTCTGTAATACAAAATGCTGGCACTGCCATTAACAATAGACTGTATTGCTCTCTATGTTCATATTCTTTACACTAGTAATCAGTGAAGGAATGAGAACAATTACTTATAATTATGCAATTTATAAAGTTAGAAAGTGTCCTTTCAAGAAGGGAGCGTAGAAGGAATGAATTGCAAGCTCAAATGGACAGGAGGAGTCCAAGCATTTCCTGAGAGGCACGAGCGCAGGGCCAAAGCGGAAGAGGCGTCCTCTGTGCACCAAATGGAGCAGCACTCCTTAGAGGGCAGGGCTGTTGTTTTCACAGAGAACTGCTGGATTTAAGAAAGAAAAAAAAAAAAGCCACATTACAGGCAAAAAGGATAATCAGAGATTTAGGCTGGGGGATTCCCAGACAGAATAAGCTGACGGGTTCTAATCATAGGTTCTCAACAGAAATTTGTAATAGTGACTCTGAATAAGTATTTTATAATCAGTGATTAAAAAGGCTTTTTTTTTTTTGTATTCTCATTAGAAGATATATAAGTCAGTAGCTTGTTACCAACGCTTGAAACAGCACATCTGGAAAAGGTTGTTTTTCTTCTGCTTTTCGTTCTGATTGTCATGAAGGTCTTATTCTTATTATTGAATATATTTCTATGGTAATTTTTATACTGTTAAGACTATATGCTTAATCAACAGCTTCTCATTGTGTGTGTAATACCTAGTTCTTGGTAAAGTATATTCTTCTGCAGAAGTTTCTTTAGAATCTTCCTTTTCTAGGAAAAAATGACTAAAGTTTTTATATAAAATGTGCTTCAAATATTTTCACATTTTCCTCACCTGTCCTTCCCTTTTTGACTTAGCAAGATAGGTTTTTTTTTTTTTTTTTTCTTTCCTTTTTTCTTTTCTTTCAGTTGGTCTTTTTTATGAGATGCGTACTTAGGTTGGAATATTTAAACAATTAGTGAGGTAATCACTAATTAGTAGTAGCTTCCCTTGTAATGAAGTTTATTCTATTCCCTCAGTTGTTATTATAAATGCTTTTGTTGTTTTCATTTCTTAACAGTGAGTTTAATGCTAAAAGTAAAAACTTTCTTCTATATGATCCATAGCTTTCTGTACCCCTTTATTAACACTTTCTGCAAAATACTTAGTATATATCAAAGCGCAGCCCTGCATACTTCTTCCTTAGCTTGTCTAGGGCATTTCAAAGTATTTTTACACTGTTGTGGCTCAGTCTCCTGCCTGCTCCGTTTTGTATCTTTTCACATATGACTGGGTTCAGTGAGCTGATGGATACTCAAGCAAATGAGCATGGTGGTGGAAAGCTTGAGAAGTCTTTTAAGCCCTGCCAAAGTGGGGAAACAAAGTGCCCACAACAACTCCTCCACTAATGGGTCTTCAGGAGGCCCCAAAGCCACTCTCCTGACTTACCCTGGCAAGAGAGAAGGGTTATGAGAAAATTCAGGACATTCGATGTAGACTCAATATAGATTCAGTGTAGGATTTTGCAACAAAGGCTGCCCTTTTAAAGCAGAACTCCAGGGTGGAGGGACCATCTGTCCCACAGAGACACAGAATGCCCTGAGGGGACCTAACTGTACCAGTCAAACTTTGAGAAAAATAAGGGAAATCGTGGATTTGATTTAGAACAGGGATGGTAAAGCAGCAATTTCCATGTGTAGAACTGTTTGTAAAGCCGTGGCTGAGTTTTGCTGTTTGTTAAGACTGACAAACCTTTCTTGAAAGATTCTTGAGGATTTCCAGTTGAGTTGAGGTTTTCAGAGGAATTTTTTTTCTGTATTTGCCCATCCTGTCTGAAAACCTAAATTTCTAAACAGTACGCAAAGCAAAGAACATGTAAGCACAGCATTGTAGCTCCAAAATGCACCAGATCTGCTCATCAAGTTTTCATTATTTCTGAGTGAGCAATTTTGGGTAAGTTAAAGAAGCTATGAACATAATTATATGGACAATCAACATAGAGTTTGTTAGACCCTATGGTCACCTGTTTCTCTCAGGGACAAAATGAATTGCACTTTTATAAGTGCAACCAGCAAGATGCCTGCCTACCTGCAAGCCTATTCACACTTGTTATAACACAGTTGATGTTAATTTCCTTGAAAATATGATTTAAATTAGCACATCTGTATAAGTTTCATAGATATTTCAATTTTGGTTTGCTAGCAGAGAAGACTGAGACTCTTATTTGCAAACACGGCATGCTTCTTCCATCAGGAAATATTTATGGGAACTAGTTATCAAAATCTTGAACTGATATGTCACTGTCCCTCTATATAAGGAAATGCCTGGAGTATATACAGCCTTATAATCTTAAACAGAGGGGCTACAGAGAAATCCCTTCACCTGTGTTCTGGAGTGAAAAAAAATATATATAGAAGCTTTTTTATAAGAGCATGAAATAATTCAGGTCAGAAGAAACCTCAGGAGTTCTGTAGCCCAACTTCCATCTCAAAGTGATGTCAGCTAAGAGATCAGATTGGGTTGCTTGGGGCTTTATACAGTCTGGGCCTGAAGATGTCCCCAGGCACAGCTCGCCTGTCCTGATGTCCAGCTGGAACCTCTCTTGTTTAAATTTATGTCTGCTGTCTCCTTTTCTCCAGCCATGCACTGCTGTGAAGAGCCTGGCTCTGTCTTCTTGATAACCTCATTGCAGGTTTTATTTCCCAATTAAAAAATAGAAAGATATTATTATAGCCATTTGAAAATAAGCACAAAGTTTCGATAGGTATCTTCACACTTATTACAGGACCTCCAAGTTTTCTTCCTGGAGAATATTGTAATGCATCTGCTTTAAAGAAAAATTAATAAGCAGATACCTCATCTAGGGAAGGTGTGAGCATGGTGATAGTGATCTATGTTTACTGGATTATATTTGATTTTGTATGTTTTTGTAATATGCTATAAAATGGAATAATGGTAACTGAGGGAAATGTCACACACTAAATCCAACGCAAGGAAATCTGTGTCAGAACTGAGGAAGTTGTGCTGCTTTGCAATATTCCGGGGTTCCTGGCGCAGCAGTGACTAGAAACAAACCCAGCCGAGCATATAGTGGTTACATCCCTTCAGCCTGTAGTGAGGGGGATGGGACAGGAAGAGCAGAAGGAAGGAAGCAAGGGATGATTGCCATTTTTAAAAAAGCTTTTCGCAGAGAGGGGAAAACGTGGTCATTCTACACATCTCCAGCCACCAACTTCTCTTGTGGTGTAGCAAGTTTAGGCTTTGTGTCACCCCTTAGCTGATGAGAATGTGGTAGAGAAGATATTCACATTTTTCATTTGGGAGCACGAATTTTAGCAGCAGAAAGAGCCTTTTCTTGTTGCTGTTCCTACTGCTTTAAGATAGTATTTCCGCACTGAGTCTTGTTTTCTATGAGTCCGTAATGAGACGGGGGCACAGTTTGCCTGCTGTAGTGCACATTTCTTCAAGGGAAGACACAAGCGTGGTTACATTCCTATCAAATTAAAGCACAGGTATATGAATATATTAAACCAATATAATCTGATAATGCAAGCAGCCATAGCCACCTTTGTGCCCCTGCCTGCTTATGCTACCCTGCTGCCTCCTCCATACTAGCACAGGCTACCACAGAACCAGACAAAGGAAATGATCTGCAAGAAAATTTGATCAGAGAAGGGGGAAAAAAAAAAAAAAAAATCACCCAGAATCAATGGCCCTGCCCTTGCCTTTTTCCACAGCAATGTGAACTGATGTTGTCATAAAGTGTTCGTGAACCTACTGCCTCAAGCAGCCCAGGGAATATGAATTTATCCCAGCTTTAAGCCTGTGTGCTAACTTAATGCCCGCTGTGGGAATACAAATGCTCCGTGATCCAGCATGAAGTTAAGAGTAGTACAGACGGGCGATACCTGATCTGGCATTAAGTCTGCCACTACTGACTTATTCTGTAAAACATTTTTCTATGGCAGTGATCAGCACTTGGTGTCATGGGACTGCAGCACTCTGGATCCAGTACTGCCAGCCCTGAAACTTGTTTTATCAAATCAAGGCCTAACTAAATGAGAGCGTTTCAAGCCAAAAGAAAGAGAAGAGAGAGACAAAGAGAGAAAAAGGGAGAGAGAGAGAAAGAGAAAGGAAAAGAAAGGAAGAGAGAGAAAACAGTTATGCAGAATGTAGTTACTTTATTACTATTGACTGTGCTCAGGAGAGCTCTGATCTGCAGTGGCCCTGTAAATATTTGGTCATCGTTTATAGTCGAGAAGATACCGAGGAGTTTGTACATCCTGGTATTGGCAGAGCGGTTGCAGGATGCTTCTCAGACGTTCAGGATTGAACTACCTGACAATCTCTTGTTTCTTCCCACCTGTTTGCAATTGTCACTGTGTGTGCGAGGTTAGGGCCACATTATGAGAAGAATGAGGAAGAAAAAAAACAAAAGATGCCTGATGCTGCATGTCAGTACCAGAAGGTCTCCTGCACTGTCACCAGCCAGAGACTCCATAGGCTTTGCAGAATTGTCATTGCACACCTCTAAAAGTGAGATTCCGGGTATCACAGAGCGTTTAATGTAAACACAGAGCGCTGACTGTGAGTGACTCTGTGGCTCTCTTCTGCAGGCTGGTCTCCTCTGGCTTGCCCCTCATTGCCTGGCAGCTAGGCTTACGTAGGCCCCAAAGTTTGGGAAGAAAATCAGAATTTTCCTCTGCTTCCCAAGTACTGCCTTGGAGCATTAGTGCAGGCCTGGAGTGGATGACTGCCTCCCCCGCCCCCTGCCTTAGACTGCATTCCCATCTCCGCTAAAAAAGAACCAGGATTAAAAACGACCATTTCTAAAATATCCGCAGCAGCTCAAGGGGCAAGAGGAGCCCCAGCTACCCCTACGGGCCCGCGCAGTGCCCCGAGCCGCGTCCTGTCTCCAGGAAAACTCTTCTTCCCTTCGCGCAAAACTCTAACGCGCTTGGGCGGGGGACAAAAACTGCTCGCCCCGTTTTTTCACATTACCCCGCGGGCGGGCGCGGGCGCTGCTCCTCCGCGCAGCGCTCTCCGTGGGGCGGCCGCCCCGTCGGGAGCCCCGCGGCGGAGCGCGCGGCA
>VZSV01000018.1:2896499-2930004 GCA_013398735.1 Nothocercus julius
CCCGGCGCCCGCCGAAGTTGCTGCCCAGCGCGCGGGGCGGCCGCGGATCAGGCGGGGCGATGATCTTCCCCAGCGGCAACAGCAGCGCGGCGGGCGGCAGCCGCACCCCGTATCGGAAGCAGGTAAGAGCAGCGGGGGGGTCTCCGTGCTCCCCCCGTTCCCCGTTTTTCTTGCTTAAGGGGTGGCGGCTCGCGGGAGTTGCGGCTCGCAGTCCCCCGGCTGCCCTCCGAGGGCCGGGGTTTGCGCGGAGCGGCTCTTGACCCCGGCCCGGCCGCCCGCAGCTGCGCGGTGACCTTGCGCGGAGCCGCCGCGGTGCGGCCGGGTGACCTTAGCGGCGCGGAGCGGTGCGTGCGGCCGGCGGCCCTGCTGGGCTCGGCAACAAGTTAAAAACGCGCGCGTGTCGCAAGCAGGGCTGCAAAGTGAAACTTCGGGCTGGAGAATTTTCGCGTGAAATGACCCCCCAAAAAAAAAGGTGGGGAGGGAGCAAGGCGCCTTTCTTCTTTTTTTATTTTTCATTTTTCAAGTCACCCTCCCAAATCCCTCCACCTTGGCTGCGCTGCAGACTTTCCCCTTCTCTCCCCCTTGAAGTGCACAAGGGAAATCCTGTGACATTTTATGGGCAGGCAGATCGCCCTGATAAGCTCGAAGCACTCGCATCTATGGAGCTGTGCTGAAAGGGTTTTTCTTTCTTTCTTTCTTTCTTTTTTTTTTTTTTTCTTTGTTTAATCGCCGAAAATAAAATAGTGGAAGCGGTTGAGCTGCAGCCTTGTTGGTCGCTTCCTCCTCGGCTGCACTTTTACTTCTTTCCCTGAAAATGTTGGCGTTAATGTTGAAGCGTTTACTGTAAAATGGGCCATTTTTTTCAATGAATATTTGATCTAAAGAAATCTCACACTTTAAAGTTTGGCAGAAGATATTTTCTGTGTGTAGGAAAGGAGGAGGAGGTAGGAATGGAGTAGAGGTCACTGACAAGATCCTTAGTTGACAAAGCACCAAAATACTTTGGTAGTTTTCTTTTTTTTCTCCTCTCCCAGGTGAAGAAAAACCCTCCGTGCCTTGTGCTCTTAGCAGCTGAAACAAATAATTTAATGTGCCCCATTAGAAGCACTAGAAAAATTGTCCTTTTTTTTTTTTTTTTTTTTTTTTTTCTTTAGTAGTATTGGTGATGGCTTTCAGAACAATACAGATTAAATGAGTTTCACAGTTTTGAGCTGCTGGTGTGTGCTTCTGAGCAATCATGATTTGTGTTACTAACCTGTACCACACTGAGAGTTAGGGGGGTTATATTTTCTTGAAGTTTTCACTCGGGCTTCAAGAAATGCTACTTCCTTTCCCCTCCTCCCCCATTTTATAGAAGCATCTTTTTGATAGAAATCACTTGTGCAGTATCTCAGCACTACTCTGCAGATGCCGCCTAGCAATGTGCCGATTTATCTTTCTATCTGCTACTTGAAGTGTTCAAGTCCATACATAATAAAACATGCTTATTGTGTGCGCCGGCCTGGGTTTGTTTTTAATAAATGCCCCGGCTACACCCACGCTGCTGATCTTGTCTGGGGCTCCCGCATACTTTGTAGGCGAAGCCAATTCCCCAGATGCCCTTTGCCGGCGGTACCCGGCTGGGCGGGCGGGCGGCAGCCCAGGGCGAGGCGGCTGGTGTGCGGATGCGAGGGAGCCTGCTGGTCTGGAGCACGCTGATAAGATGCTCTCCTTTTCACAGTGCACTCCTTAGATTCAAAGAGCTAAAAGGGCCGGCTGAATCGGAAAAACAAACAGACCCCTTTTCTTTCTTTCTTTTCTTTTCTTTCTTTTTTTTTTTCTTTTTTTTCTTCAATAGGCAGAGAAAGAAATGAATGTGGGGGTATTATGTGGTCTTAAGACCCTGGGTACCAAAGGTTTCTTTTGTCAGTGTGTAGCCATTCTGCACTCAAACACTTCCTACATAAGGAGCCGAGGCCAGGGCCTTTCTCTGTTTAAGTCCATGGAAAACTATTAACTTCATTCATGTAGGCTAAGGTCATTTAACGATTGACTTTGTGATCTCCCTTGCACTCAGACCTCACC
Organism: Nothocercus julius; assembly: GCA_013398735.1. Classification (NCBI taxonomy): domain Eukaryota; kingdom Metazoa; phylum Chordata; class Aves; order Tinamiformes; family Tinamidae; genus Nothocercus; species Nothocercus julius. Next base: position 2,898,564 of record VZSV01000018.1, read on the forward strand.
TGCAGGGGTGAACTGGTGTCAAAAAATACTGAAGAGTGTCATGAGCTTAATTTTTCAACTCCTGTTGGTAATTAAAAATAGCTAGGATTAGGTCTCTGCATGTTCTGTGTTACCCATGTTCACACAATTTAATTGTAGTTGCATTTTATTCTATAATGGTAAAAGGAGACTTTAGGTTTCCTATGTTAACAGCACCTACTTTATGAAACTGAGAATAAAGTAACTTAAAAATGAAACTAAAATGTCCTGAACAGTTTGTATATCTCTGTGTTTGCACCGTGTGACACGTATGATATCAGAATGGTGTAAGAGTATTCAATTTTTTACACTTTCCTATTTTATTTTTTGCATCTATAAAAGGTCCCAGTAGCTTAGCACTAGATAGGATGGTGAAAAGATGTGTGCCTTATTGGTTAAAGGCAAAAATATACTTTCATAACGTATTTTAAAGGCATTGTAATATAACCCGAAATTCTGGCTTCACTTAAAACATTGGCCAAACTCCAATTAGCTACAGTAGTGTCATAGTTTTAGTCAAAGTACTATATTTTCTTTTATAAAAGAATCTGCGCTTCTTGTGCTCATTATCTGTTCTATCTATTTTGGTGTATGGCTCAGGCATGTAGGAGCCAGCCGTCGCCCTCGGTTTCAGGTCAGATTCAATTGGGTGGTGCCTAATCTTTTGCTGTGTTTTAGAGCACTTGCAAAAGTACTAGGATATGGTTTCTGAACATATTTTCAGTAGGGTTTCCTGCGCCACAAGCAGGCCAGTGCATAAGATGCTCCTACCAGCTCTATGTTGAAATCAGATTTTGCTGAAATGAGTAGCAACTTCTCTGCTGCTTTTCTTGAAATGCAGATTCAAGGCCAGTTAAGGAGTAAAGATGGTGCAGTGCCTGTACTAGTAATCTATCAAAATAGCCATGACTGTGTGTCATAGCTGAAAAAGGTAGGCGTAATCTAATATTTCTGCTAACAACGTTACTCGAGTTATGCAAAGAATACACGTGTGCATCCGGAGTGCTAAAGGAACAGAAATGACATACGATATCCTGCTTCAACGCGAGCTTTTTAAGCTGTCGATTTGTGTGCTGGGAACCTGATGAGTCTCTGTCCCTCCTCCCACTTCCATTATCCTCATGTAAATGAGGAGGAGCTCCTCCGAAGTAAATATTTCTACGCACTGTAAAATTATCCTAAATGGGAAATTAGCCTTTCTCCAGCCATCTGCTCCTTGAATCTACCGAGCCCGGGGAGATATTTGATTAGGGATTTTAAATTACTCCGCGCAGTGCGGTTGCGCCTGGCTCGGCTGCCTTGGAGGCCCTGCAGCATCCTGGGCATGGAGGGGGGCCGGCGGGGTGCCCAGCTCCCTGCTGCCCTCGTGCCCTCCGCGCCTCTTCCCGGCCTGGCCTGGAGCTCTCGTTACATTTTGATGAGTGTAATGTTTATCTCGCCAGTGTAAGTAGATTTACATAGTTTGCTGCTTTCAAGCAGATTAACTGGGCGTAGCTGCACGTGAGGAATTTAGCACTGATTCGGCGCTTGGCCTGTTTAAGGACCGGCGTACAAAGCTGCCGGTTAATCTTTTCCTGTGGCTCTGTTAACATCAGCTGCTGGGCCTCACGCTGGCCTTTCCTAAAGGCTGGAGATGAAAGTGGGTTTCCAAGGCTGGTTAGATGGAGAGCACTTCTGCCAATCTTGTGCTAAAAATACAGACAAGATTTGCCGTGGGAGATTTTCTATAGGTTTAGAGCATGTGATCCTAGGGGTTATTTCACAGTCTTGCAGGCCAGCCTGTGTGTGGCGTGTACATGTGCATGAGAAGTTACCTCATGCCACTTGTAAGATCCTGGCATGGGCCAGGAACATGCGGTTCGGCCGCCCGTCTGTGGCGTGGGTGCCTCTGCGTTGCCCCATGTGCCCGTTTGCAGGGTGCTAGGGAGAGGCCGGTGTGCTAGCAAGGGGAGCTGGAGTTGGGCAAGGTGTATGTTGGGCACCTAAACGTTTTGAATTGCTTTGTTTTTCTTTCAGAATTGCAACAGTTGAACCATCTTGTATCACCACTTTGCACGGACCAGCTCTGTTGACTTTTAAATTGTATACAATGTTAATGAATTTCCCTGGGTTTAACAGCACCTGGCCCTTCTGTTAAGCTGCAGCTATTTTGTTTCAAGTGCGTTTATAAGGCAGTTCGTGAATTGCTGCTGTATTCCTGAGGGAGCAAAACTGCTCTGTCAGTGGGTTTCTATCCTTAAAGCACAGACTTAAATAAAAGGAAGCGCCTTATCTTGTCAGACATGATGTTATAGATGACCAAGAGTGATATGATTGTCTTGCTGTATTTAACAATTTGAAGTTTTTGTTTGGTATTTCTAGCAGAGTACACAGTATTCCTCTAGCCAGTTGGAAGTTTTACTGTTTAAAGTATCTTTGTCATGAAGCTTCGCAAGGAAGAGAAAATAGGAGCCTGTCTTGAACATCTGCTGTTTTGTTTTGAGTTCTTTTTTTTTTTTTTCCTGAAACTTTCAACTGTTTTCATAAAAAAATGCTTGAGTTAACACATTTCAGAAGGGTTAGATCCTTTAAACCAGGAGGGTTTAGTGGGGGAAGGAGAGGGGAAGGAAGGGAGGAGAAAAACCTTTTCCCAAGAGCTTGACATGGCTGCTAAAACATCAGCATATTCCTGCAAATGAGTAGATTAAAAAAAAATGGTAGCTTGACTTGTGTTTTTCTCCTGGTAGCTAACAAGAAATGATGGCTGTTTCTGTCTGCCTATTTTGCATCTCCAAAGTCTTCATTAAACCTGATTTTTACTCGTTTTATGAGAGGAACTATAACAAAAGAAGTCTGTGGAGAATAGAAACTTTTTATTGTCTTTTTCCCCAGCTCTGCTTCCAGCTTCTTATGATTTTTTTTTTCTATTTCTACATAAGAATATTTATCAAACAGCTTATTTAGGGGAAAAACATTATGGTTTATAAAGTTGTAGGCCTAGTGAAAAGGTGATGGGGGGCATTTTGATCTTGGATGAACGATGTTGGTCATAGATTTCTAAAAAGCCAACAGAACCGCATTTCAGTGCTTTCAAAAGCCTCACTGAAGTAATTGCTGCTTCCTTTGCATACGTTTCGGAATGGCAGCGTGCTGTGGTGATTATAACAGCCCTGCAGAAGCCACGGCATTTGCAGCTTCCTGATGCAACAGGAAAGGGAAGGGACGAGTTACGAATAGAGAGGAGGAACACGCTGGCGAGAGCCGTGTGTGGAATAAGCACAAACCTCATAACCCAGCAACTTTAAAAGAACAAAACACACACACACAACACACACAACAAAAATGTCATGGGATAAGAGGCTGGTAACTGTGATTTAGCGCTTTTTTTTTTTTTTTTTTTTTCTTGAAAGTCTAGGTAAACCAATGTAGCTGCATGTATTGACACACAAAATAGTTTTAAATTTCAATTAGACTAATTGAATATTGGAAAGGGATTGCCTTAAGCAGATTCAAGATATACCAGGTTTGAGTCAGTTTGAGTTAGTTTATTTAAGGCACTTTAAACTTATTAACCTTCATTACAGTTTTTGTAAACTGATTTAACAGTACAGCCTTATAGCAATTTTAAAGACTCACCCGTGCGTTAAGATGCAGCGGTTAAAATTACTTAGCAAATATTTTAAAATATGATAAATTCTTCAGGACAGAAATATAGTTACAATTCTTGAAAAATTTCTTCCTCTGAATTGACACTGAAATATGATGGTACTTCAGTTCTGTGGTCTGCTGCAAAGTAAAAACTAATAATTACAAATACATTCAAATCTATGTTATGAACAAAAATTCTTTATTGTTAATCTGCACTCATGAAAGCAGCCTTGTTCACTAAACCTTAATAGTTTAGGAAATCATTGGTCTGTGTCTTTATTTGTTTGAAGTATTCTGCTTTTGAAAAATGATGTGTCAAATAGAGTGGGTGTTTTGTTTTTACTTAGTTGATGGGACTGTAGAACTTCAGTGAAGTTGCAGGGGAGACAAATAATGCTTTGTTCTGTGGAGCCCAATCCGGGTCTAATTTTACTTGGTTGAAGAATAGCAGAAACAACAGTGCCAGGTGAGCATCAAATCTGAAGTCTTGCCTGACTTTTACCTGTTTGTGGAAATGTTTATTTACAGTGACTAAATTACATGACATTATTTTGTGCTTGATTCTATTTCTTGACAGTGTCTCTTGTTGGCAATGGTACTTTGACGCGTTATTCTAAATGGAGGTTTCCTGCTTCTTCAGTTGAACGAGAAGGGGATTTATTTTTTCCCTTCTATTGTTTTCCCTGACAACCTGTGAATCTCCTCTGCCACATGGTACCTTGCTTCAAGAGAGGGGAAACACGGCTCCTTAGGTTAACTGCAGCTTGTATATTCTGTCATCTGGGTACTACAGCATAATGATGTTAAAATTCAGCCCTTCAAGATATCCAAGGTACTTGTGTGGAACAAATCTGAGTGTGCTTGAGCAGTGAGCTTGGAGTTCGGATACGGGTTTAGGTGACTGTTAGAGGGAGCTTTGCTGGTGGTGCTTAGTAACTGCAGAACACTTCTGCCTTGAAGCTTGAGGTGCAACCTGCTACAACCTGCTAGTGGCTGCATTTTTGTGGGGGAATGTTCAGTTATCCTTGAAACTCTGAAGCAATGTGCTTAAACATTATCCACCTGTCTCTCACCAGCCCATAGGTTGTGATTTTCTGCTTTGATAGCACTAATAGCCCGATAGCACTCTTGGGCACCATGGGGTGCAATATTGCCCACTCAAGCTTTGGAGGGCTCTTTAGCGCTAAAGAGGTGTTTGCTGTGTTGCAAGGGAGATTGTGCTTTCATGCTATGATGGATGGATTGCAGAGTGGTGTTTTTCTTTCACTTCCCCCTTTATGAATGACTTTCTGCAGTTGTGTAACTGAGATTATTTCTCCTGGCTGTTGTTGGAGCGGGGAGACCGTGTTCAGTCGCTCAGGTGACTGGTGGCTGTGCACTGTGGAGGCAGAGGGAGATGGTCGTGGCCTGCCGCCTGTTGTAGGGATTGGTCACGGGAAGGTATCTCGAAGCTGGTACATTTGCACTGCACTACTGTTCTAAGGTAGCCAACTTAATTTAAAACTTTACTAAAATGTAACCTTTAAGGTAGGTAGTGTAAAAGTAACATAAAGCATAAGAGTAGTGTTGACCTGGCCAGTTGCAGTCGTGCCGCGGGTGAGGAGTGATGGAGTCGGTGCGTGGTGCGGCTGCGTCACGCGATGGGGAAGGTGCCGCTTTGTGAGCCTGGGGCGGCAGCACCCGCTCCACGTAAACCTGCGCGCTAGCAGAGCTGGGCAAACAGCTCCACGGACTTGTGCCCAGCATAAAAGCAGCCGCCAGGACGAGGAGGTCCTTTGAAGTACGTAGTGGTCTCTCCTGCCAAGGGATTCAAGAAGAGTTCTGAAAATGTGGGACTGGGTGTTGAGGCTCTTGCTTGTGCTGGCAGTATTTACCTATCCCGTGGTGCCGCTGGCTGCGGCGAGACTACTGACGTGAATGAGTGCTCGTTGAGCCAGGGAATCAGGAGACCTTTGAGAAACCTGAGATGAATAGTTGGTGTATCCCTGTGTTGGTATTAGACTGACGTTCAGCAGAATCAGATGGTGTTTTAATTGCTTTAATATTATTCCATCCAACGTACTTGCTTACATGATCCTCATTACAGTAGTACTTGCACTTTTTTTAAAAAATAGTTGTGGATAATTTGGGAAAAAGACTTAAGTTAGGTATCTAATACAACCGCTTGGCTACTAACCCCAGAAGCAGAAGCTAATTCTGGACTTCTTCCAGAATTCCAAGAGATGCAGTTCTGGGTATTTAAGTATCTTGTAAATATGCTATTTACAAGAAAGGCTTGGCCCAAACCAGATTTTTAATAAAAAACTTTTCAGCAATATTTAACTTGAGAAAATATGTGCTAACTAGTACTTTAGTATCTTAGGACAACAGCTCTGACATATATGTATATGCCTAAATATTCTAGAATTGGAGATAACTTTTAAAAGGAGGAAAACAACAATATCCTATGGGTACTGCAGAGCTAAAGAGCATTTTTAAAAGCTAGAGCAACATTTATGGTGAAGAATACCAAGTTGTGATTTACTACATAGCGTTTCTGTTGGCTAAAAATGCTAGTGAAATTCAGGGTGCATTGTCACCCTGAGAGAAGGATGTGTTATTTTTTCAGTTGTCTGAGATGCCTTAGAAGCAGCTTCCTTTGGGTGTTACAATATTCCAGAGCCCTTAAGAGGTTAATGCAAGATGGAAATGGTTAAGGAAGTCATTCATTGTTTCAGTGCTAGGTTGATATTTTTATTGCTATAGTGACAAAATCAGGGTAACTCTTGAACCAGGCTTTGCCAATAAACATGCTGTTCTTGGATCTGCTGGGCAGGGTGGTCCCTGGGAAGTCACTAAGAGCTGCAGAGTGGTTCAGTTGTTATTTAAGGCATCTTGGCTTTTCATGTACCCATTCTTTCTGTGTTGCGATCAGATGTAGGGAATTTCTTGCTCTGAAGCCCCTGATCATGTTATGCTCTCAGCGTTCGTGTCTCGCTAGCAACTTTCTTGTAGTTGCTTCGGTATTATTAAAATATGATTTTATATTCCAGTATGGAAGATGGTTGAATGAAATATCTCCAGTCCATCTGTGTCCTTTTTATAAGATGGTCCTTTGGGATGATGCTTCTTGGGTGAAATCCTTCCAAAATTACTAAAAGCTCAGAGCTGGTGTTGTTTTTCACCTTCTTCCTTACTGCAGACTTGGAGTGATATTAGAAATGCTACTAGCCTAATGCCGTTAGAAAGATCCAACACTCTTATAAGGGTTTTTTCAAGGACAGTGCAAAAAACGACTAACATGAAGAAGCTCTATTTCAATGTCCTGTCAAAGATTTTTGTGCATAATCTTAGCCAGTTGTTTAGGTTTGTTTCTTTAAAGGTGTATTGGCAATTCTAGTTTCCTACTTCCCTCAGGTCTTGTGTAGGAATGCACTAAAATGCTGAACTGGGTCAGAAATAACAGCAGTTAGGGCTGTTTAAGTATCTTAAATACTTTTTAAGGTATAAATACACACACGCATGTTAAACCTGTTCTCCAGAGCTCAGAATATAGCAGATTATATAGCAGAATGATAGAACTTGATGTTCGGATCCTGTTTGTCATTCATTCACTGTGTGGGTCATTTCTTTGCAGTCTATGGAAGTGTTCATAAGAATACTGATTGACATTTCCAGTTTAATAACAATAGCTGAATTAATTTTTGTGAGAAACTAGACTAGTACAACTGTTTTCTGGATCTCTAGCTTTGGAAGGGAGTAAATGTTGTTTTTCTATTACCAATAGTCTCTTTTTTTTTTCTAAGCAGAAGTTTAGTTTGCAGAAGATGTGTAGTTCAGCTATTAAAACATTACTCAGATCAGGAATAATTCCATTAATTTCCATGGTCTTGATTTTGCAGAGTTTTATCTAGATAGTTACAAGTATTTTGTGACTTTCATTCCTGCTAGATTCTCTCTTTACCTAAATTTCACATTTTCACATTACTTAAATGCTTGATTTATTCTGATGATGTGTAACACAGTCCTTCAGTTTATTGTGACTGCTGTATTATATGATCCTGGAAGTCAGTTTGTTCTAGATGTTAAGCATTCAACAGACTGATATGCTGTAAAGATAGGATTGTTGCTTTAAAAAAAAAGGGGAGGGGGCTATATTTTTGCTAAAGGAATAATTTCTTGAAAATGAAATTTGCCAATATAGAGCAAGCATGAAAGCTGTTGCTAAGGACTGTAATTATGTAATAACTAGAGACAAGTGATTAATTTATCTTAAAATATTAGCTGTTATACTCACAGGGTATCTTTGGGCAGGTTCCCCTTAACTGTGATGTTTTAAAGTCGGAGCATATTTGCACAGTGTTTGCTTTTATCTATAATTTCCTGACCTGTTCAGAGGTAAGAGTCCTCAGCAGCCGTGAATAACTGCAGCGATTTTGGTGTCACCTTTTGTCTGAGTTAGGCATCCCTCTGTATGGCCAGGGGTACATGGTGATCTTGGCCCTTTAATTCCTCATGTTGTATAGTGATTCTAGAAGCCTTCCTAGGTGGTGTTTAACTTTGTTTTGTTTTATTTTCCTTTCAGACCTGATGATAATGATCTGTAGTGGCTATGAAAATGGCTCATTATACAGACACTCATTCCAGTAGCTGTCTGAAATATTGATTCTTTCAACTTTTAGTATGCACCAAAGAAACATTATCCTGCATTTTGTCAGTATATTGTTGCTAAACACAACTTTAAGTTTATTTCTCTGTTGATACCAAGAATTATGTTTTGAAATTGAAGGCAAAATGTAAGGGAAATTTTGTCTTGAAAGTGTGTGTTAAAATTGGTGTGCTCTTTGTAGTATTCACATATAATGTCCAGAGTTCAGGAAGAGCAGGAAATGATCAATAAAACAGGTGTGAGTGCACAAGGCTTTTGGAGGGTGAGCGTGCACACAAGGATTTTGGAGAATTGTCATTTGTAAACAGAAAATACAGTATTTTCTACAGTCGTTATCAAATGAGATCTAATAAGTGGTGAGCACCTATGAAAACATCATCTTGTAAAGAATGAGAAAAGACTAAATTGGGATTTTTTTTTTTTTTGATGAAGTTATAACTACAATCTGCCCCAGAAACCAGGGCAGCATTGCCGTGTGCTGTATGTACAGAGGATTACGCTGATTTTTTTTTTTTTATTTTCTTCCTTCCTGTGAGTCAGGGAGGCTGCCCATTCCTGCAAGCCCTGTGAGAGGAAAGGAAGGGCTGCGAGGGCAAGGCTGCTGCTTTTGGCCGCAGTGCCAGCCTCACCTCCTGAGCTGCACCCTGAGCCTCCCCAGGCCTCCTTAACCTGCCCTCGGTCACGCCTGTCCCAAGCTCCTCTCCATGAAACTCCCCTGCCTTCTTCCATGTGCAGGCCTCTGGGGCAATCCAGCTCCCAGCTCGGTGCAGCCCAAAACCCCAGGCTAGCGCTTGCCTTCCTTGCACTTGGGTACTTCTTCTGAGCCAACAAGGGGGAAATCTGGCTCTAAAGCCAATCCACCAGCAGTCTGCTTTGTTCTTTACTTGGTTTTCTACCAGAAACAAGTTTGCAGAGGTCCTAACCACTAGCATTAAAGCCTTTTGACTTTTTTTGTGCCTCCCTTTTCCCTAACAGCAAATCTACATCTCTTCAACCGAAAGCTGAGTTTTTCAGAACTTAGTAACTTTTATCAAGATCTGACTTTTCATGTTAAAACACTTTATCAATGAAATTTGAAAGACTTCAGCTTTCTCTACTGTTTTTAACTGGCCTGATGCCATGTTCAGACTGTAAGATGTCAGTACTTAATCATTCTTAAGGCACAGATAGAAATTGGCTGGGGAGCTCCAGCAAAAGTTACTTTACAGTGGAAATCTTACTCTAGCTTGCTTTGGTTTTAATCTTTTCTGAGAGTGTGATCCTACCTGAGGAATTCTTGTTTTCTTCTTTATAAATAAAAGGAAAGTGCTTTTCATAAAATCAGGTTTGTGTGCTGCATCTTGTTTTGCTATTTTCTTAGCAAGCTTCTTGCTGTGTCTCATTGAGTGCTCAGACTTGCTGTGTTCACAGCACTGTGGTAAATTGCCTTAGTGAATGGAAGGAATCTCATCTGTGTAGCCTTGGTCACCAGCGGTTAAGGAAATATATATTTTTAATAACTTTGCTTAAAAAGGATTAGATTCACTGACTAGTTGGTCAGATTGTGTAACACCTTGTTGCTCAATGTGTCCTGTTTGTTAGTTATGGCTTAAAAATTAGAAATGCTGAACCATCCACAGACTGGTCTAAACTGATGCTCAGCAACTTTAATGCTTTGAAGAGACTTTCAGAACCATCTTCTCTGGGTCAGGAAGATAGATGTGCTGTCCATGAGCTAGCTTTCATCAAATAGCTATACTTTAATCTGAATCTTGTTGATTTTAACTTGTCCCAAGGACTTGGGACAAGTTACTCTTCTCCATGATGTAATTTACTCCAAGAATTAGAGCCCTCCATGTAGATGTAAGCAAAATTTAGTTAGAGAAGTACTTGTTAATGGAAGTGTGCAGGCAGAAAAGGGGCAGATGTGATCAGGACTGCCCTTTCTGTTATTAATTATTTGGGCTACCTTCATTGTGAGTTCAGCCCATTTAAGTTGGTGGAGAATAGAATATATGAAGAGAAGGCAAATCTCACTAATGCTTGAAGAGATGTTGTTAATGTAAAAATACATGAAATGTTGATGTTTTTTAGTGGAATGTTTAAAGTACAATCAGCTCTTGATTATTGAAGGTAGTTTGCTCTGCCCTGACTGCAGATTTGGTGGGTCATGTGTTCAGAGACTCCAGAATTGGTTTCAGATGGGACTTGTGGAAATGTAGCTCAGACGTGGTTCTGCTCAAGGACGGCAGCCTCCTGTCCTGGACCAGGTGCTGCTCATATCTATGGAGTTATGTTCTCAAGGTAGGATGCTACCAGAGCTGGTTTTATGGCTTCTAGACTGTTTCTCTGCACAGTGCTCTTGTACAGAACTCTGATTTAGACTGGTTCTAGCCAGGTTAGTTTCCATTCTGACTGAATATGGCAGATGGGGCTCGAAACAGCAATTCTTGGGTGTCTGGTCACTGTGATCTTCATTACTTCAGCTGCAGGAGGCCTTATCTCAGGTGCATCATCAGACCTGTGTGGTGCTCTACTCTACGGAATAGGTCCTCTGGCAAGCTGCAGCACTGGGGAGAACATTGCATTCAATACATGGCTTTGCAAAACAGCCTGGATCTGCTGAGACCGATTCTTGAGCAAACTTCAGCTTGCCAAACACTAACAAGCCTAGCTTGATGCAGGTTGTGGATCAGTGTGATTGGATGTCTCTACTACAATCTGCGCCATGTTCTGGAACACCCTGGTCCCTTTTTCCTCGGTTAGTAATGGGAAATACTGTGTTCTCTCTAAGCTACCTGGTAATGAGAGGAGGGTATGTACGTCTGTAACTGTAACATCTCAAACTGTTCTAAACGAAACAAAGTAAGTACTTGGATGGTACCTTCTTTCTTCTGAGCATTGAGGTGAGGGATTCTGTGTATGAATGTGGATATAAGCGTCACGTATTTGTACAAGATGAGCATTTTATGCCAATAGAATAAACTGTAGTAAACAGATGGCCAAAAGAGTTGAACGGTTGGATGCAGCAGGCTTTATTATAGCTCTATTTGTAACAATGCAAGGCTGTCTCTGCAAAATGTCCAAGGTTTCCAGATATCCAGTGGTTCCAAAATTTAGAAAGCTGTCCTTGGCACTAAGGATTGCAGGTCTCCTTACACTCCGTTCTCTCCCAGCTCTCTCAAGTTATCTGAGCAAAGCTACGATAAATTAGACTTAACACAGCGTTCATTGCCTTTCATGAGACTGTGACTAACACCTTGTCCATGCTGGACTTTTCAGCACAGATGTAACTGCCCTGATAGTTGCGTTAATCAAAATCTTCAGGTAGTACAAGCTCAATATCACACCTGCTCTGTGGGCCAAGCTGCCAGGGATGTGCGCTGAGAGTTGCATTCGGGGTTGCGACACTAGCCTTAGGACAGTGACACGAGCCAAGTGACAGCGACACAAATGCTTTAAAAGCCTTGAAGTCCCACTCCGATTCTTGCTAATGAGATGGAAACTTCTAGGTTATGTTCTCAGAAGTCATGTAGGATATTAAATGGCATGGAGAACTTTGGGAATGTTTTTATTTTATTTTATTTTATTTTATTTTATTTTATTTTATTTTATTTTATTTTATTTTTTTAAATGCTACAGACAGTCTAGTTAAAATGCAAAGAAAAATTAGCACAAAATGAGTGGTGTGAAAACCAGAGTTTGATCACTGGTTCTCAATAGCGAAGCCCTATGTTCCAAGTTTTGCCAACATTACGTACTTGTCTTTTCTGGTCTGTCAGTTTTATACAATGTTGAAATTTATAAAAACTCTTGGACAGATTTTCAGCATGTGTAAATGAGTGCAGAACCAGTGGTAAAAGCAGAACTAAACAGATGTATATAAATACAGACAATTGGCAACTGCTTACATAATGAATCTGATTTTTTTTTTAAGTTGTTACTAATCTCACTCTTAGTCTAGCAAGTGCTACATTGCTAATTTAATAACACTAGGCTACTTCTGTTCAGTAAGTTTCTTCTACCATGGTGTTTTTGTTTTATTTTATCTTTTTGTAAAGATCACTTCTTTGCCATAGATAACTGGAAGTTCAGTGTGTGACTGTACTCTGGTGCAGCAACATGGTCCAGAACGTGGTGGTCTGAAATGTCAAAATATTGGCCATTGCAAGGTTTAAGAGTTAAACTCTTAGCATTATTTCTGCTGATATTTCATTGATAGTCATCTCAATGTGTGCTAAAAGACTGGTAAAAGTATCACTTCCCTTTTAAATGACTGCGAAAGATACAATGCAGGTGTGTAGGAAGTCTGGAAATAATATTTATATATAAACATATTTGTATATTATATGTTCTTAGATTGGTGGGCAGCACTGCAACACTTGGAAAATAGATAAAATATGTACTATGTCATTACACTGAATGGACTGCAGTTAATGTTAAGTTAGAAAGCTAGAGCTTCACAACCACTGCCGTAATTTACACATAGAGGTCTTTGAGATGTTCTTAAACTTTGTTAATTTCTTATAGAAAAAGTAGTAAGTTGAATTTACTGGCATAACAGTTATAAAGAAAGATTTTTTTTTTTTGGCTTTTATTGAGAAGGAAAACTTTTCTTTCTTTGTGTGTGTGTGTGTATTGTGTGTCTTCATTTTTCCCCTAAATCCTAATAAAAATCAGAAGAGCTAACAGTCAGCTTTCAAATGTAGAGAAAATCTTGCATAGATTGTTTTCTCCTGCTTTCTCTAAACATTGATTTGTGTTGAATTTAGGTATGTCTTAAGTTTTATGGTGATGTTGTACATTAATATCACCAGGACTGCTCTTAATTATCTTCAATATAAAATAATTCTACCATTTCAATATGTGCAATAGGTATGTGCTTTTCTGACAGTTGTACCTAACACTTGCTTTAATACCTTGCTAGGAATGTTGTACATGTCCAGTGTACTGGTTCATTAAGCTGTATTAATTACAGGTGCTTCGTTTCATCATGGTGTAGAATATAAGAATCACAAGGAACTTTTTTATATCTTAGTCACTTTAAAATTCAAAAGTATAACCTTGGTATAATCTATGTAATTAAATTCCATGGAAACGTTATGGAAGTACTTGGAATAGAGCAATAGAGAAGTGCAGAATACATATTTCAGTTGTCCAGTACTTCACAAAGTCACTCCTTCCCATGAAAAGTGGTATAAGATTCTCCTATCCTTGGGCAGCTTTAATTGTTTTTGGCCTAGGCACCCAACAAGCTGCCAGGCAAGGCAAGAAGACCATCTTGGTGCCGGTGTTAAAGTAACTTTGGGTTGTGCTTGTGCGTTGTAGCTACACTGGCTTGTTCTTCACTGATTTTTCCGTGACAACTGTGATCAGCTATCGTGGAACAAAAATGGATAAGACCTTTAGAAAAGGAAAAACTTTTGCAAATTGAATGGATATTATTGGTCTGTGCTCTAAGGCATATGCTGTAGAGCACTAAATAATGTGTTCATTATTTAGTGGCTGGTGGTTGTTAGGATTCGGTCTTGATGAGAATGTATTACAAAGCTGTCCTTCCCCTGCCCCCGGTTAGCCACCTTTTCCTCTGCTGGATATGCTGGCCGCAGCGAGCCACGCATAGTCTGTTAAATAAAGATTAAGACTTAGGAAAGTACCAAGAAGGACCAGAGCCAGCTCCTGCACAATCCCATGTGAGTTTTGAGAGGCAGGAATAGCCCAGAATATACCATATTGTGCTAGATATTAAATCCTGCCATAACAGAAGATGATCCTTGCCAGAAAAAGAACATGAATTCTGCTCTTTAAAACAGAGGAGAGGAGATACTGTCAGGATGATAGTGCTGTGCTGGGGGCAGTGTACTGCCCGTAGGGACCATAGTAATCATGGGCAAGGGGGACTCAAGAGGAACTGACTCCCTCATACAGAATCAGACACAAGTTCTTCAATTTAATTTTTAACCTGAAAAAAAAAAAAAAAGACATAACAGATCTTGTGTCAGCCAAAAGAGCCATCTGCGGTCTAACCCTGTGACAAACAGTATAGCAATAATTGCAGTGCCACCAACAGTGTGGAGTTTGCCAAAAAAGCAGATGCTTCTTTTGACATACATCTGAAATGCTGTGCTGTTGCTGTCCTGTAGTTGCTGTCTGGGGATGGAGGGGAGGGCAGGACAGCCAGCTGAGCAAGGATGAAGCTGGACTTTTGGGGAAATAAACCCAAAATTTGAGAAATAACCAAAACAAAAAGATGCACTGTGCAGACAAAAAAAAAAAAAAAAAAAATTGCTGAAATCAACAACTGCAGCATTCATCTATGTGCCTGGTGAAACCTGGGACGCTTTTTAAAACACAAAATTTATAAGCACTTACTCGTTTGTTTCTTTTTAGTTCTAGCAGAATGCCTAACAGTGGTATATGAAACTTGTATTTTCTGCAGATTTTTATTTAAAAGAAAACTTTTTTTTTTAAAGAAATAGAGAAATAGAGGTTGACCTGACATACTTGTTACTGTACTGCCGCTCTTCATATTGCAAATATCCAAGTGATTCTCTGAATAAGCAAAGGTGAGTGTCTGTGCATCTGTTCTGTGCTACTTCCTTACCAGGAATCCGGACAAGGGCCCTGTGAGGTGCACAGGCTTAGCCAGATTGGCCATCAGAATAACTTGTGGATGACAAGTGTAAAGACATGTGTTATATATTCAAAATATTATTTAAGTTATGTGTATTATATATAATATATATTATTGAAGTATTAAGAAATACTTCAATAAGTCTGCCCTCTGAACAGCAGTAACTGTCTTGCATCCCCTGGCAAAGCTTAATTTTGCAGGATTCACTTAGAGAAATGATTGTCTAATATTACTGGTTTTTTTTTTTTTTTTTTTTTTTTTTTTTTTTTTTTTTTTGTTGTTGTTGTTGTTGTTGTTGTTTCTTTTCTCTCTCTCTCTGCAAGAGAGCCAAGGAGTACTCGGGATGAATCCAGATCCTGCAGTTTCCGTACGTTGAAGTCCCAGCTCATGGAGTTACTTCTGAAATCTTGCATCTTCCTATTACATACACAATTATATTGTGTTTACATAAAGTACAGTAAAGGAATAAAGCGTTATTTATTTTCAGATCAGAATGCTTGTATCCAGATTTTTATTTCATGAATTAAAAAACTAATTGCTGTTAGCTATCATATTTCTTTCCTATCATTCTCTGGTGGCCAAGTGCTATTTATTTGCTCCTTGGAACTCCCAAGGGTAAGTGAGAAAGGTCCAAAATGCATGGTTTGTATTTGTCTAGCTTTAGCAGGGCATTTTTGATTATGGAAAAGGTTTGATTTTTTTTATTTTACTTAATTTTTATTTTTTATTCATTTATTTATTTTTATTTTTATTTTTTTCGTGGACTGAAGTCCATGATCTTCAGTCATGTTTAGGGGAATGTCACTTGATAAGCAGTGTGTAAAGAGCAGAAGGTTCGGCGGCAGCAGGACTGGAAGGGCTGGCGGGAGGCGGCAGCGCCCGGCTCGGGGATGCAGCTGCCTCTGCGCCACTTCCTGCCCTCCCTTGACAGCGCAAGCGGAAAAGGTCGTGAGCTGGTGTCCCCTCCCGTCCACACCTCACCCTCTGCTGCAGAGGGCCTCTGAAAGGGAACTGCTGACCTAGACTGTATTTCCTTATTTTGCTAACGAAAATACCATGGAGACAGTGTTAGAAGTCTCGGTTGAGAGATGCTTCTATGTTATCTGCTGAGCTAGTTACACTGGCAATGAAGAAAATTAGATTTGTTTGATGTGATCTGCCTTTGACAGATCCATTCTGCCTGCTTTTATGTCATTTTATTATCTTCTAAGTTCTTGTAAACTGATTGTTTAATAATATGTTCTGGAGTATTTCTGGGAGTTGAAGTTTGACTGCTCTGAAATTCCTTGAGTCCTCTTCTCTCTGCTCTTCTTCCCTAGCCCCCTCCAAAAAATAAAAAAGAAGAAAAGAAAATGAAAAAAAAAAAAAAAAAAGAAATTGCAAGACATTTCGTGCTTGACAGAGAAGTGAAACTATTTGTGGGATTTCTACATATGCCAGCTACAGTTTGGCTGGACCTTATTTTCACGTTTTGGGAATTTGGCTACTTTAATCAAGTAGAACTTCCTGAAAACTTATTCTTTAGAGTTCTTAAGTGGTAGCAGCAAGTAGTTTTCTGCTGCGTGACTACTTGAGCAAAATTAAAACGGGACCACTGTGAGCGTTTAGGCTAGGCATCTTAGAACCTCCCAGTGCTGTGAGCGCTGATCCGCCAGTGAGGCGTGTGAAAATGCTGTTTCTGGGCTTTGACCATATAAAGCTCATGCTTGTG
Source organism: Nothocercus julius (assembly GCA_013398735.1). Taxonomy (NCBI): domain Eukaryota; kingdom Metazoa; phylum Chordata; class Aves; order Tinamiformes; family Tinamidae; genus Nothocercus; species Nothocercus julius. The sequence goes on from VZSV01000018.1 coordinate 2,915,181, forward strand.
GCTTTCAGTGCTCTAAGAAACCCTCCGAATGCTCACCACCGTCACTTAACAGGCTCTGTTGGAAATGTGACCCTTGCCACTATGTCGGATCTTTCTGCCAGCATATGACCTACTCTGGCCTTTCACCCATCTTATAACCTGAGGCATAAAATGTTTGTTGGGAGACCTAGAGTTTAGAAGCACTGTCTACTCAGCTGCATCTGAAGTGTTCATGAGCTCAACCTGATTTCCAGCTTTCCTTTGACCATTCTTGGTCTAATTGTGTCTTCTGTAAGGCAAAGGAATTTGCTAAAAATATTGCAATTTCACTTGAAGCATTTCTCCTACTCCCAAAAATCTTGACTTAATGTTTCCTGTGTTGGAGAACACTGCAAGATTTTTATACCCTGCTTTTAATGTCTACCAATAGATGTGTAATGCAAAAGAGGAGTTGTTTATCTTATTTGTATTCGCTGTCATGTTCTGGACTTGCTACCTTCCAGAGCCTTGCCTAAACCTATCAGTATGTGAGTTAAGCCTCTCTAAAAAGGAACGTGTTTTCTTCCAACTGCAGCTTGAATCCTCAGACATGGACAAAGACTTTAATATGCTCTAGGGATTCAGTACTCTTTTTCTCTCTGCATCCTGAGCAAAATCCATGGCTGGTTTCACTGAAGGAAATAAGTCTGTGTATTTACTAGAGTCGAGAAGGAAGTTGGCAGTGAATTCTCTTGTGTCTATTGCTCGGTGAAGGGCTGACCACAAAAACATGCACGTGCCTTTTGGTCCACTGGCTCTTTCTTCAGGTACTTCAGCATCATGACTTTCTTTTTCTACTGGTTTAACCCGGGTTAACTGTTGGATTGCTGGAGCCTACTCAAAATTTAAAAACCCAAACTCAGATATTGTTTTGCTTTAGATGTGTCTGCAGTTCTGTGTTGTAGCAAGTACCGTGTCTCAGAGGATTGTCCAGGGAATTCAGGTGTAAAACTGAGTGTGAAAAAGGTGTCATGATGAGAGAGCTTAGAGGAGAAATATTAATGGTTTCTGCAAAGGAACAGGGATTTAACTCCCTCAGCTCTTCCTTGGAAGTAGTTTTTGTACTCTGGTGCTGGAAGCTCCGTGTGTACCCAGGACATTTTCCGTGTCCCTGGACAAGGAAAGTGAGTCAGTGGAGCACGCAAATCCCTGATGGAGTAGGTGAGCTCCTGGGAACTTCATAAGAAGGAAACGCATAGATTTGGAAATTTGTTTCCTTACTAGGGGATTGCTGTTGTATTAAACTTTTATGTGTGTAAATTAAACTATGCTGTCTTAAAAATATGAATACCTGACATTTTGTAACATGTTGAAATAGTTGACTTTTCTACATTCTGTTGTTAGTAATTGTTGCCTTCTGATGAGACCAAATTTAGTCCTGCTATGTTCTGGCTAAGGATGGCTTGTCTTCTCCTCGCCACCCAGAGTACACGTAAGAAAACAGTTGTCTGTGAGGAGAGACACTGGGCTACGAACATGACAGCCTAGAGGTTAAGATGCATCAGAGCCGTCTGTGGCTAAGGGCTTGTGTTAGATTTTGTCTAGTCTGCTTCAGTACTAATAAAGCCACTTCCTGTGAAAATTTGTATCAGTGGAGGGCTTCTGAAATGATTCAGGAAAAAAGAAAAGGTGTATTAACTGCTTTATTGGCTCTTGCTGTAAACTATAGTTCTTATTATCTTGAATATGACACAGGGACAGGATGAAGGGCATTACCCTCCTTTATTCCTGTTGCAAAACCTGTATGCTCAGGAATGGAATTAAAGCAGAGGTCTTTTTTGTGTGTGTGTGAGTGGGTGTTTTCTTACTTTTAGTATGGTTTTTGATTTCTTTTTTTTTTTTTCTTTTTTTTCTCCTTTTGAGTACTTGATTCTTAACTATTTTATTGATAAAGTCCATCTTTATCTTAAATTTCAGCTAAAATATTCTGAATACAATTCTTCCTTGTCAAAATATGGAAGGTGCAGAGAACATCTTTGGGCTGGGGCTGCAGGTGATCGGTGGCATTTCGAAGCAGGGAGAGTCTCCTCATGGCAACAGCCTCCACCCCCCGGGACCTGCCTCTTCCCAGCACCAAGTTGTCTCTGCTTGGTGCAGCTGTGGCACCAACACCCAAGTTTGCTGAGGGCCTGGAGAATGAAGAGAACTCAATAGGTTTAGTTCCCGTGTGCCCAAAAGCATTGTCGATGCTCCCGGCCTCGTGCTGGAAACCAGCTCCTGCTGGAACTGTCCTGTCCTGCTGATTCTTACAGCATCATCATGAGGCTCTGATCTTCACTCATTTAAAAGAGACTTAAGGTTAGTGGCTTAAGGGAGGAAAAAGGAGTTTCTGGGATAACTTTTCCTGAAAAAGTTCTCAACAAAAGTCTTGAGGACTCATCTTCTCAGAGTCTCTCTGCGTTTTATATTGGTATTATCCTGAAAATGCCTGGAAAGCAGCTGACTTGCTGAGTCTGCCACAAGTGCTGACAGACTGAAGAACAACAGCTGGAGAACCTACCCTTAGGCAGGAGATGTAAATGCAGCAGCAGATCTCCCTCTGTCTAATGGCTGACTGTCGTCCACTGAGAGCTGGACTTTGGAAAGACCTCCATAAATTCAATTACCTGCCATAACATTTCAGATGTGATGGTGGAAACCATAAATAGATGTAGGACACTCAAAGTGGCGTTTTCCTTGTAGCCACCTGCTTGTTGGCATAGGTTAGCTCTGGCCATTGATGATTGCTGATTTTAGAGGTTGATAAAACAACTGTCTTTGTCAGAGAGACATCATTTCTGTTTAACATTTAGACTTCTTCTTTCAGTCCAGGTTAGAGTTTTACTCCAGACAACCTCCTGTTCCAGAAGTTGCTAAACATATGACATCTTACATTTTCCTGAACTCTAGTTTTTGTTGTATATGTGAAGCTCTGTGCTAATTTGATAAAACTGTTTCACCCTCCAGTTTAATCCAGAAACTTTTTAGGTGTTTGTTGTTATTTAATAATTATCTCCTTCACACATGTGCACAGAAATGCATTATAATTTTTATGTTGATGCTAGTGACCAAAGATGTGATTTCAAAATACTGTTCAATGTAATTTGGGATGTTAAGCAAAGTCGGACAGGGTAATCAGGTACTTGAAGGTTAATCTTAGTCTGTATAAAGTAGGTGAGTACCAGGGACACAATTTTGAAATTACCAGGAGATCCAAGTAGTAGTTTGGCCTAAATCAGATCATTAATGGTTGCTCTAATTTACACTTTGAACGTAAGAGCAGATATGTGAGACATAACTCTGTTGGTTTGAAAAAGAAAAAAACAATCACAGTAACTTTCCCATGAAGAATTTTCGCTGAGGAAAAGAACTCATAGTTCAAGCTAGCCTGTTATTCCACTCCACAAACATGCTTTTAAAGTGCCATTCAAATCAGAGATTTAAATTGCTTGCCTCTGTCATGACAGTGCTCTGTTTTGGGACCCTGGTTATCCAAGTTTGTATTTTTGTTGGAGTTGCCTTGGACTTTTGTAGTCTGACAGTGGTAAGGATCAGCTCCTAGGATCCCAGGAATCACTCAGAACACTGGTAGGGATGTTCAGTTGTGTTTTACTTGGATTTTTGTGTATGTGTCTGTGTGTGTTTTTTTTTTTTTTTTTTTCTTCTTTTCCCTCCTGTTGGCAGTGAAAAAAAGATTCTTTTCCTTGGCAAGCAAAATCCTTCTGTGACTCATTTCTAATCTTTAAGAACAGAATAGCTTACAATAAATAAAAAGTTGGTCATGTAAGGATGAGCATATGTTCCAATCATTCTTGAATACTTATTTGTGTATTTAGCTTTTGTATCTAGAGGAACACACTGGCAGGGACCTTGCTTTAGTTTAAGGCATTCCACAAGTACAGTTCTCCCATTGAGCATTTCCTTTTCATAACAGACCGGTGGTTTTCTTATTGGCATGGCAGGGTTCTAGTAGAGCGAATATCTCGGAGACCAGCCTGGGAGCTCCTCAGGAATTTGGGATCACACGGCAGGGATCATGTATGACATTTTAATGCCACCCTTTCTTGCTTAGAAGCTGCTTGTTAAAGTTGATAGGAGAGGAGGACACTGCTGTGGAGAAAGTCTGATTGCTGCTTAGTTCTGAGAAGGAAGAGTAAGGAAGAAATGGGAAACCAGTATGGGAATTACATTTCTTGTGAACAAAGAAGTATTGTCACAAGGAGAGTGGTCTGTTACTTAGACTGATTCATCCTCCATTCTTTTTCATTTTTTTAATTTAATTTAAAAATCTAATTTAATAATTATTAATTTGACTTAATTTGAAGTTGTAATTTAATTCAAAAGAAAAAATATATTTTTATGTATGTCATAGCATTGCAAATAATTGTGCAGTCCATATGAAAAAATGCCTGAGGAACCGCTTTTGATGTGAGTTTGGTGAGACTATGGTCTGTGAAACAAAACTTTTTGAAAAGCCTGAATCTGGTTTTCAGCTAACGTTCACGAAAGCCGTTTTCAAACAAACAAGCCCAAACTTTGGCCATGTCTCCACTGCTAAAAGTCTTGCCAGCAAGAGCTGTATCAGCCAGGGGTGTGGAAAAAACTCATACATGCTCGCTGACATCGCAGTGCTGGCAAAAGCCCAGGCGTGGATGCAGCTGTGCCGGCAGAGGAGCGCTTCGCTGAGCTTAGCCTGTGTCGTTTGGGGAGGTGATGCAACTGCGCCAGCAGAAAAACTCTCCTCTTGGCATGCACAGCCAGCGGGGGAGGCTCTGCCGGAGCAGCTCGGCACTACTGAGGTCCCGAGCAGCTTTTGGAAGGGCAAGAAAAAGCAGCTCTGAGCAGAACAGGGGCCTCCCTCAGTAATGTTTTACATGAAGATATAGCTAAGAGCAGAGCAGAAGTAGCCTTGCGCAGACACAGAGGTACAAGTTTCTGTGGGAGCAGTCAAAACCCCTCCCTCTGTAAACTTAAGACCATGGCCGAAATCACATTTACATTCCCATCATATTTGATGTGACCACTCACGCTGCAGCATCTTTGTGTTTAAAGAGAAGTTTAGATTCCTCCCGACGCCACGTTTACCCTGTGCAGGAAGGCGGCCGTGGGGCTCCTGCCGTCTGTGCACGCTCGTGCTCCTTCTCCTCGGGCCCTGGGCAAGCCAGGGACACGATTTTACACAACTCCGCTTGTGACACCTCAAAATGAATAATTTTGGGCACAAGGCTTTGTAAGAAGTAAAAACAAAACCGAAAATACTGCAAACCAGAATAGAAGTGCTCTTTCCTCCAGTAGTAATTACCAGTTAAGGTTCAGCCTGGACTGTTTACATTGACTCTTATAGAGGCTGTATGTATGCACCTGAGAAAAGCATTCATTTATAAACCTTAAACAGAACTGCTGTATTTTTGATCATTGTATGTGTTTTTGAGGACTGTGCCAAAGGCTCTCCGAAGGAAAGAATAGCATTGGGTCAGCCTGTTTCTTCCGTTCTTTATGAAAATGTTTTGAAACCCGATGCTGGGTGCTGCTCGCGGCCTGAAAAATCCTGCCCCCCCCTTCCTGGAAGCAGCGTGATCCAGTGCCCCGCTCGCACTGCGAGAGTTAAAATCCGTCAGTGTTTCCATTACAGACTCGGAGGGAGGGTTTAATCTTTTTCCCATTTTGAATCATGCCTGGAAGACATTCTGGAGCAGAGTTTCAGCTCAGGGTATAAATCTTTTGGGAGAGCTGAAGTTTCTGAAGATCTTCATAGAGAAACTACAGAGAAATTAGTTTTTTGATAGTCACTTTTGAACATCTAAGTGACCACGAATATATTTCATTCTCTTTTTGGTAATAGTTCAGTTGGGCAACAATGTTGTTTCTACATATCAAAGTTGGTTTTATTTATCTGAGTATTGCAGTTCGGCATTTTCACTGCTGTATAGTAAACTTTGCAATATTCCATACTGAAAGATTTCAAAACCTCTCCTGGGAAACGCAGAAGAGAAGCATGTAATCACCACGAGGTATCTGATGTAAGGCCTGCCTTTGGGCTTTTGTCCCACCCACCATTTCATTCCCATTTCCCAAGGTTATCTCCAGAAGAGTTTCACTTTTCTCATGCACTAAGGCTGTACTTTCACAAAGGCTTTAAACAGGCCTAAAGTGCCACCCCCTGCTCTGCCTGTGCTTTCTGCTCCCAGCCTGGGGAGCCGGAGTGGGATCCATAGAGCCTTGGTCCAGCTGTGGCTACCCTGGCTTTTGTGCTAGTCCAAAAAGTGTGTATATATATAATACATATATATGTATTTTTTTCTACCCTCCACCATTCTTGTAAGGGCCATAAACTACGTCTTGTAACTTCTTGAGCCACGAAGGCTCAGGCTCTTACAAGAAAGAGGCTTCGTGCAGTAAATGCTTCTCAGTGAATACCTTGGAGTCCGTAGGTTTTCACTGGCAACTTTAGTGCTCTGTATTCGTTAAAACACTCCTTGCTTACAACACCACAGACCTGGTTTTAATACTGTCTACACTGTGTCTTGTTATTCTGTGGTTAAGGCAAAAGATTAAGACAGCTCTATTGAGAATGTTCTGTAGGACACTTTAAAGATCCATTAGGGTCAGGTTTTAATAAAAACAGTATTACTAAGGAATATATAGGAATGTTTATGTGCTTGTTTCCTTTTGAAACTTTAATTATTTCTTGAAATAATTCACAAATACTGAGATCAGCTGCAGTTTGAAAATAACGCTAAGGGACAAAATTAATTTTAAAAATCTGGTCTGTAAGAGCTGCCTAAGCTCCCTTTCTATCTTAACAACAAAAAAAACAAACGAAAAAAAAAAAAAAGAGAGAGAGAAAAAAAAAAAGTGAGATATGCAAAGCCAGGAGAGAGGCAAAAAAGTTTTTAAATTATTTGTATATTTCTGGATAGATTAAAGAAATTCCATAATCTTAGTGTAGGCCATAAAAATTCCTTTATGACATGGAATTGTCTTAGTGAAGTAAATGTAGTTCATACCCATTAAAATGTAGGACAATGCCGTATCTTATTTTGTTTTCACATTAGTTGCCTCAATGAAGAGTTATAAAATTTTACAAGTAATACAGAGCAGAGGTTATATGTAACTTGATTCTGTGTCCCATGTTCAGAGTGCTTCGGATGATAGTTTGGCGCATTAGAACGTGTCCGTGCATCCTGTCCTGGACTGGCTCTGAAAGTAGGTACACGATGCACGGATTTAACGTAGTGCAGCTAACGGTGAACAGCGCTGAGACAGGGTGCCCCTGTCATTGCTCTCCGTAGTAACTCTGCCCTGCTTTCCCTTTGCAGCAGTCCATCGTACCGGCCCACCCAATGGCTCCTCCTAGTCCCAGCACCACCAGCAGCAACAACAACAGTAGTAGCAGCAGCAACTCAGGATGGGATCAATTAAGTAAAACAAACCTGTACATCAGAGCACTGCCTCCAAGCACCACTGATCAGGACCTGGTTAAACTATGCCAACCGTAAGTACCCTGCTTCAATATAGATTACAAAATGATACCTTAAAGACTCATAGTAGATGTGCAGTGTGAGTGTTTGGATTATGAGGGGGGAAAGAAAGAGAGATCCTTGCATAAAAATTCTCCCCCTGTGCTGCGAGGAGGGTTTTCCACAGAAATCAGGGAGAGCAGAGTGTGCTTGGTACTCTCGAGAAGCAAAGGATGCCTTAAATATAGCCGTGGACAGGTACAACCCGTTTCTGAAGAAGTAACTATGGTTCCCCAAAGTCCTGTCTCTTTCTGGTGCTGCTGAAATTACAAAAGGTAAAAGTTAGCACCCAGATGGGGAACTTTAAGATCGCTCTCTGTTCACCACTAACAGAGATGTGCCAGTGCCAACTCCTCAAGTTAAGTGCTGTGTATCAGGGTGAACGATAGCTTGTGTTGCCAAGCTCGCCCTGGTTTCAGGGTAATTTGCACTGGCGCCATAGGGCTGGCACCATGTGAGAACACTTGCTAGAGGCTGGAATGCCGGGGAGCCTCGGAAGGCTCTCGGGCAGTGTTGTGAATGCGACTGTGTGAGTGTTTGCTTTCTGTGTGTCTGTGTGTGTGTGTTTTTTAAATAGTGCATGCCTTTTGCTAATTTTAAATATGGGCTGAATACTTGGAGAATGTGTGTCATTATGTTGTTTATATACTGTTTAAGAAATCACATTTCTTGAATGTTTTACTGACTTTTAAAAAGATACTTAGTACTTCTGAGATGAGCAAATGCACAATACACTTTCTGGATCATTACCAGACCTTGCTGTAAGATATTTTTCTCTCCTAAATGTCTTGAGAGAAGTCCTGTATCAAAATTCTCCATTTCTGCTGAGGAACCAAGATGGATATCCAGGATTTTGTAGGCTTGGAACATCTTTCAAAAATCTGGGTAATCTATTAAGAGCCTTAGACTTCACTGCCAACATAGCCCCTTAGCAACTGGGTTAATGTTTCAGTAAGGCAGAGATGACAACACTCTCTCCTTCTTCAAAGAAGAGCAGTAATCTGCTGCTATAAACTATGGAGAGTTTCAAATGCAATTTTCTTTTCCCTCCTACAATTCTGCCCAAACTTCCTGGAAATAGAGAGCAAGACATTCTTGTAAGTGGACCTTGTAGTAATATCTGGCTGCCTCGTTGGAACATCCTTTACTGCTTGAAATGGTTATAATTTTTTAAAATTTCTTAAATAAACCTGTCACTAAAGAGAACTGAAGACACTGCATTCTGTGTTTATTGATATCGGTTAACTATGCAATCTGCTTACATTTTCTGTCTCTTTTTATTGAATTAGTACCACCAGTTCATTCATAGAAAATCAGAAGAAGTTGGGGATTATAAAATTAATAAAGGTGTATTTGTAGATTTTAGGTTATCTGCCTTAAACTGAAGAAATAGATTTTTTGGTTTAGTTGTGCACATTTATTTGCACTGTTTTCTAATAAAAAATGTAGAATTTAAAACTATCAAATAGTGAGAAAATGAAACTCATTGTTCATTTTCACTTTGTAAGATGAGGTAATGCAAAATAAATGAAGGATAAAATCTTGGAGTCTGAGAAGATAATGGGAAAAAAAAATGTTGCTTATGCAAAATCTCTAAAATACTTCAGTTAGTTCTCTTAAGTTGCCTAAAAATTAAAAGGTGTTTCATTTACCAAGAGGGTTTAGGGTAATTTTAACTCCTTATACTGACTCATGCCCCACTAAAAGGGAGCACCACTAGAGACCTTGATACTGAACGGCTGCAGAAGGAATAGAAAGGCTGCTCCTTATATTGCAGAAACAGTCTTGCTAGATCTAGATGACTCGTTTCGCTGAATGTTCAGAAAGAGGTCACTGGCATTACTTTTGATATCTTTGGTATTTATACAGCATGCTTGAGGAGCGGGGAAGGGCTACTCTGTTGTCCCTTAGTTTGGGAATTTCACTCGTGGACTCCTTGGCTGTTGTCAGACAAGACAGAACATCAACTCTGGATTGTTAAAACTCTGGATAGTTAAAACCCATCATTATCGCATCACATGCCAGAAACATCCCCTTTGCACAGATTTTCCCTTTTATCAAATATGGTTTCGTTCATATGAATTTGAAGACAGTGTCTAGTCCATTCTTACCAGTTCCTGATTTGTTCCAGAATGTCCCCTATGCACCCCCAACATCCCTCCAACTTTAAATGATGTAGTTTTGGTGATCTCAGATGTAGCTAGTTGTGTCATTTCTTCTTGTAGGGGAAAGAGTTTATTTTGTCCAGAGGATATAAACAATTATGTGTGAAACTATATGCGTGACAAGGGCATTTGTACTGCTTTGAATTAAACAGCATAAATGTTTGCTTATTTTCCCTTTCAGACAACACCATGGACTTGTATAATGTCGTGTATTAAAACTTGTTAGAAATCATGGTTATTATAGAGAAATGTTATTTTAAAATGTATTCCCTCTAAATACAGTGCTGAGAAATCCACAGAATTCTTGTCTGGTTATACAGTGACTTTTATTTGCTTTAGTCAATCTGTTTGCTTTAGTTCTTGCTCACAACAGCTAGCAGGGCTGTTTTTTTGACATGTTTTTATTCTGATTAATTGTTTTTGGTAAATCATTAGAGAAACCTCTTACCAAATTATCAAAATGTTGCTCTTGCTTTCCTGTTGTGGCACAGCCCTGCAGTATTTAGGAATACAGTTAACAAATGTTCACCACTTTTGTGAATGTACTTTCCCGGCAAGAGAGCAATTTTACCAATATATGTCTCTACAAATCTGTTCTCTACCTGCATCTGCATGGTGCTTTTACAGCGCCCTGTTTGGAGAAGCTCTCTCCTCTTCTTCAAGATTAAAACAGCATATTATATTTTTCTCATGAAGGCTCACCTGGGAACACAGATATTTTCTTATTGCATTTTTGGCTTTTATGGGGGAAATGAAGCCGCCACATTTCTGAACAGTCCATTCGAACTCCAGCCTGTTACTCCAGTTTTGTGCTCGGAAAACAGATTTCTTCATATCAGTTGTGCCAGGGGCAGGAGTGTGGTGAAGAATAAGATACGTATTTTGCTTATTGCAAGACTGTCATAACAGCCAGCTCAGAACAGAGCACTGCTTGTTGTGGGACGTCGTATGAGTCAGTTCTGTCCCCAAGAGCTTTCCATTAGGTATACAAGAGCAGGCAAAGCCACAGACGCGGTGGCCCACAGATACCATCTTTCCAGGAGGAGTCTATGCAGGAGAAATTAGCTAAATGGACATGGCGAAAAAAGGCAGTGAAAAGGAGAAATTGGAGGGAACTGCCGATGAGCCTGGTTTGGGGAAGCCTGCGGGAAGCAGCCAACCCTGGCAGTGTCTGTGGTGCTCTGAGCACTCTCTGCAGCCGCTCCTTGCCCTGCTTTGCTCTCTCACACTGATTTTTCCCATTCCATGCAGTGCTGTTGCAGGATGCCCACTGTCCTGAGCGAGCCTGGCTGGGAAGTGTCGCTTGTTCAGGGTTACTGATAGCCTTGGCCATGCTTCCCCTGGGGCAGCTACTGATACTTGCTCTGCTTGCTCACCATGCCTCCCTCCTTCAGATGCTATCCTGGCTTTTTGTTCTTGAATGAGTTATCTAGAGCTTTTTTGCACCTTTTAACCAGTTTTTTTGTTGCTGCTGTTGTTGTTGGTCGATTGTTTCCTGTAGTTTAGTTAGTATCTGAGGATCAGAAAATGCAGGGTATAATTCGTTCCAGTTATTTCCCTGCAGTCCTACAGACTGCCCCTGTGATTGCGGATTTAGGGATTGGGGGTTATAAGATTAAGCCTTGAGTTGGTAACTTGCTTTGACACATTTTCCAGGTGCTTTCCAGACTCCCACTAAGTGCTGTGCTTCACTGTGTGTGACCTTTATGCCCAAACCACATGATTGGAGAGCCCAGTATTTTCTACTTTCTTCTTGCTTGTGATTTTCTCCTTAGTAGCCTGCAGCGTGGCATCCCTGCAATGCCAAATTTCTTCAGAGACCATTTGCATGGCTGAGCCAGGATGCTGCAGCAGAGCCTTCATCACCGCTTGACAATCCCCAGGCCCGCAGTGAGATTTTGAGCTTTGAGGTTTAACTCAGGGCTCCCTTGTTGAGCTGAACGTAAATCATCACGCTGGGCCCCTGTGGGTTGCGCAGTGCCGGGCTGTTTGCTCGATTTGCGTTGTGTGCCCCAAGCTGTTTGCAGTCCACATCATTTTTTTCTATTTTTTTTGAAATATGTTTTTGCTCTGGACAGTTTCACTCAAGCCTCCTCCCTTAAATTATTGCTGTAGGGTTATAATGCAAGCATTTAATGGGATTACAGTTAGGAAAGCAGCTGGTTTAAGGTAACAAAGTTAGTGAGATAATTACCCAGACAGACTATTGGGCTGCTCCAGGATGGCCAGAACATTAAAACAGAGTCACGTAGTGGCCGGCTTTTCTTCACAGGCGCTTGGGAAATGGTGTGGAGGGAGGGAGGTGTTTCTTAAGGCTTTCTTTCAGCTGAAGAGTAATTGCAGAGCTTTAAATCTCCAGCATAATAAACACATGCATAACTAAAACTGCTTCACTGACAGGCTAATGGTCATTTTAAAACATCTGAACTGGATCTGCAATGTCACTTTGTTCACACAGCATGAAAAGTTTTCTTAGAGCTTTGCATACCCTAGCTTTGGGGTAAGAGTACCCCCAAAATATTTCAGTCGTAAACTGCCTGCTCTTAATAAAATACTTAGATTCATCAGTTGTGTGACAGCCGTTAGCACAGTGATGTTTCCCTGCTCTTCGCTTCCTGTGTAATTGTGACCTCTCCCTGCGCTGCCATTTCCCATTTCCTTCAGATACGCTCCATATTGAGAAGTTGTGAACTCGAGCTTCAGGATTTGCTGTAGCAGGGAGCTGTCATCACTGCTGTCACTGAAGAGCAAAAAAAAATCCGCTAATTTTACTCAGTGTGTCTTATTAGAAATCAGAAGTGGCGGGACTTTTGCAAATGGCTTTATCCATGGTCTTGTGCCCTCCTCTGGGAAAAGGGGCTGGGGTGGGGGGAGGTCACTGCTGTTCGGTCCACGTGCTAAGGGGGGGTCTGTAGCCCCTGGTTAAGGCTCCCTTAAGGATGGGCAGTGCAGGTCACAGAAAGTCGAGTTGGAGATTTCCAAGCAGTTAACTCCCGTGCCTCTCTCTTATTTTCAGATTTTACTTTTAGACTTTTTCCCTCTCCTAGCCTTTCTCCTTTATTCTCTATTTTCTTTTGCTCTTCCATGGTTTGTCTGCCAGCTGCAGTGAAATGTTCATAATTACGTGGAATACCATTCATATCACATAATTAAATGGGATATGTTAGTGTCCAAGATCCTGTTCCCTTTGTGTCAGTATGAATATTAATACTGACTATACTAGAACAAGATCACATTGATCCCTCTTATCTTTTTATAGTGGGAAGAAGACCCCCAACAAATCAGTTCTTTGGGTGCTTCATGTATGTATTTGTTTTTGTTAGTAGTATTGCAAAAATCTCTAAATAAAGAACACCTGGTTTGCTGCCTGGCATGTGGCTGTAGGAGGAGGTAGATACTTCAGCAGTTCAGCAGTGTGTCATTTGTTGGGCAGCTCTGTGCCATATGGTACCAGCACCATCTTTTTCTTCACTCCTTCTTCAAGGACCATTAAATGGTGTGGGTTTTACGCAGGATGTGCAATCTGCCGAAGAAACTCTCTTATTTATACTCTCTCATCCAGTTTTGCTCTTCAGAGGTGGCATGTGAAAAGTGGTGGTGGTGGCTATGGCAGAGCCGGTAGCTGATGGTGGCAGTGCTGTGTGCCCACGCGGGCACACACTGTTTCTGCAGCTGAGATCAAATAGTGTTCTGGTTTGTAAAGCCTTTTTTGCCAGTTCCACAGGAGAGGTGCAGATCGGATCGGAGTACTGAAATACTTTTTGTTGTTAGGGCTTGGCTCCCGTAGTCAACGCTGAGGCATTTGCATGGTATGCCGTGGGAACTGCAGTTGGCCTGGAGGTTTAATATTTGGCTTAAGTAGTAATTTCCTTTATATATTTATTTTTTAGTGACTACTTTCAGCCTGGCTTATATTATGAAGCGCCTAGTCTGATGTGGTGTAAAGGAAAGACTCTGTCTTCTCCCAAACATTTACAGAAGTGAAGTTCATGAGCTTTGCCTTCATGGGCAAATGAAATCCACTCCAGGGTATTCTTTGCACAAAAATATATTTTTGTAGATTATCATTAAGGAGCCTTACATGTTTATTGGAAAACTGCAACTTAAGAAAAAGTTGCCTTTTAGTGTCCTAACCTCTGGATGCAGAAAATCTCTCGAGATGCTTTGAGTTTAAAACAAATGTAATAGTTTTAATGCTCTTCCTGTTATTTGATGAAACTTTAAATGTAATCAAAAATAAAATTGTTTTTGACATTCCACCTCAAGTTTTCCTTCAGTGGCAAGAGCCCAATTTTAAGCAGCTATTCTCCTCTGGCAAAACCTTTTTTAAAAGCTAGAAATCTGAATACAGGCTCAGCTGGGAGCTCCTTTTGCACTTTGGTCCCAGCTGCAGGGACCGGCTGCTTGCCCAAGCCCAGCTCTCCCGGGAGATGAGAGCTTTGCTGCAGCGCGAGGCCCCCGGAGAGGTGATCCCATGGAATTTCCTTTAGGAAGTGGGGGCGAGGGAGGAGAGGGGCGGGGAAGGAATGCTTCATCCGCAGCTGCTTGTAAAAGAGGCACTAGGAAAATGCACTGGAAAACTACCGCCATCGAAGAGCGCTCCGCAGGATAATCCGTGCTCCAGGAAGGTTGTGAAGGGGCTTGTTTAGTTGTTAGTGGACTCCTGTAAATGTTTAAAAGAACTAATCGGGTTTTCCAGTGAGTTGCATGATGCCGGTGCCAGAAAATGTCTCTTCTGTTAATAACAGACAGTTTAAGCAGGAGACTCACATACACAAACCCTAGTCAGAAATCATTTCAGAACTGAATCAGCTTAGAGTCTACACTGATTTCTGCCCTAGCACACTTGCATAAAACTTTCCTTTCTCTCAGGATACCTTGCTGAGAAGGAAGCAGCAACAGTATTTGCAAACAGATTCATGTGTCTGATGGCTAATATCTAATGCAGTTAAACACAGCTCTCAGAAATCTTGCAAATTCTGAGCTTGTTTGTAAAAGGTTAACTCTAGTCAGCTCTGAATTATGCAATGTTAACTCTTTAAAATGAAAAAAATGAGCCATCTGATGTTGACACATTGGAAGATCAGTCATCTTCTCAGTAACCTTTCAAGAGAACAGTAATTTTTTTTTTTTTTTTTTTTT
>VZSV01000018.1:2930199-2947106 GCA_013398735.1 Nothocercus julius
TTTTCCCACCACTTCTAAAATTCTACTGTTTTGACATTCAAAAAATGTCACCTGCCTCTGTTCAGTTTGAACAGTGCTTTACTCAGGACTCAAATGAATCCTGTAGAAAATTAAATTTCTAAAACACTGCTAGGAGAAGAATTAACATTTCATCATTTGAAAATCTAATCTTTGCAGATACCTGTTCAGTAAATGGGGAAAAATGGCGAATTTTAATTTGAATGTGCATATTGTTGTGGTAAGTGGAAATGAAGCAACGAAGAATTTAATTTAGGGTCTGTTTTGATGCTGTTAGTGGTACAAATGATCTATTTGAAATCGCCTGTAAGAGTTAATCGTATACAGGATCATAATTTTAGTAAAATAGGTATGTTCTAATTGTATGCCTATCATGTCCTTTCCATTTCCTCTCATTTTCATTTTAGAATCTGACTTTCTCAAAAGAAGAAAAACTTGCGATCTGTTGATTTATTGCCATAAGAAAAATCCCCCAAGAGAAATATTTTGTGCTATTTCACTCATATATTAACTTAATAATTATTTTTAATTACTTCATAATTTCCGCCATTAGTTGAAATTTTTTTCATTGATTTAAATATCCTCATATTAACCCCAAGACTATGTTCTTTTAAAATATTTTTCTGTCTTTTATGAAGCTGTATAATTGTAATTGTATGTGCTGTCTTTAAAAGATAGAGTAGTGGATGAAAGTTTTTTGTCTAGGACATGTTCACTTAGCTTTACACATTATTCATGTTTCAAATGCATAGTCATTAACAAACTTTATGGACAATTTTTTTTCCCTCTAATGTTGGCGTGAACGCAGTAGTAATAGAAAAATAGAAAGAATAGTAATAAAATAGTAATAGAATAGCATACATTGTTAATAGAAGATATAAAACCAAGAGAAATAATTTGCTTCATACAGGACAATACAAATACTGGAGAAATCCGACGTTCTTTACTTTCTAACCCTAAATATCAGAAAGGAAATTATCCCATCAACAGAAAAACATCCAAACTATTTCTGGTGTGAAGGACTCTTTTTCTACTGCTGGTATAACTAAAGAGCTTTTGGACTCTGGAAACCATAGAATTTTGCAGTTCAATATGTTTTTATTTATTTATTTATTTAAGTATGTATTTAAAATAATGAAGGAACTAGTATCTCTTGATTCTTCATTTTGAATTAATAAAAACACGAAGAATAAGAAAAAAGAGCAGCTTACATATGCCCACAAGACAACAGCAAGCTTAATTGCTGTTTGTCATGTGTTTGCTGCTCCAACAGGCCAGGCAGCATTAGGATTAGTACTTCACACTTTGTAGCATGGACTTTGTAGTATTTGGTGAAGGCTGAACCCATGTAGTGTAAAAATACTACCAAAGAACACACTGCAAATAAACTCCATGGTCTCTAGGTTTTTTGTCTCCTCAGTATCTCTCTCTCTCTCTCTTCTCTCTCTCTTTTTTTTTTTCTTTTTCTCTCCCCTCTTCCCCTTCTTCTTCTAGATGCATAGCAGCACCATATGCAACAGCAGGAATCTCTAAAACATTAGGTCAGAATAACGAGGCTGAGTTATGGAGAGTCTATTTGGTTAGGGAGAAGAGCGGTTCTTCCTTGTTGAGCCCTGAGGGTATCAGCGGGGTGGGTTATCCAGCGGAGATGACGCAGTAATCTGTGCTTCCTTCCCCACATCGCTGTTTGCAAAGCTGTGATTTCAAAAGGAATGCTTGTAAACCAGTGACATGTTTTTCAAAAAGTCTATATCCAACACCCTGTGCTTCCCACACTTGATGCTATGTGATTTTATTGTGTTGCAGTATGGTGGTGGGCTTTTTCTTATTTTTAAGGCTTACTTATTTGTTGCTGAAGTATATTTGCTATATTTTAAAGATCTTAAGTATTGAGACAGAAAGTATTGTTCCATGTTCCCTTTTCTCAGTGACAGAGGCAGCTTGCAGGGTTTTCGTGTTGCAATACCGAGTAGTAGGAGTAAAATGCCATTAGCCAGTGCTGCCACTGAAAACAATCTATCATCATACCATGGCCTCAGCATGAATGTGCTCTTTATTATTTTGATGTGAATCAAGATCGATTCTTTTTGAAGATCTTCCAAAGACTCACAGCTATGACATTATAAAAATATACAATAGTCTGTCTCAGTCTTGTGTTTCTTCCCCAGTGAATTGTGTGCAACTTTGTTCCATGAGAAATTCCAAAGTTTTTTCCACCCATTTCCTTAATGGCTTATTCTGTTCAATACTTGTTAATTCTCTTTGATGTCTGGGAAATCCACTCTGAATTATTTATTTTTGCAAATATTGTAAAATGTTTTGCAAAGAGTGGCTTTCAGTGGATGAGGGGACAGCCTTATCTATCAGCTAATCAGCTCTAATCACTAATCATCTCTTTTCCACCTAATACTCTGGAATTGGTATTCAGGTAATAGCGAGTGTTCTGGATGATTGATTTTTGCTTGAACTGCTAAAGTGCAAAAAGCAGATAGGTTTCAGTGGTCCCAGAAAAGGCCTAAGCTGTTAAAACGTTCTTGGGTAGATAGTCAGAGTAAGTAATGTTTTTGACTCATTCCTTTTTGAGAAGAAGAATAAACTTTCCCCACCCCCTGTTTCCATTTAAGCAACAAATTGCACTCTGTGGCAAAAACTTGAAGCAGACCTCATGTTGATCAAGGTGAAACACTGGACTGCTGCTTAATTTCTCATGGGTCTTTTGGTCTTCTCCATTTGAGATGCTTCACTTTGTATATGCTGCTTAAAAAATATATTGATCCAGAGACAGTGTCTGTATTCTCTACATAGAGCTCTTCCTCTGAACTCACTAGCTCCAAACTTTTCTCCTAATTAGAGGAAATTATTTGTTTGGACTTACTACTGTTGTCATAAGATATAGTCACCAGGAAGCTGTAAGCAGTGGGATTCTGTATAGAAGAGTTTGGTACACAAGTGCCCTATGGCAAGCTATAGCTGGAGGCTGATGTTTCACCTGCTTTCAGAACGTGCCCAAGCAAGTGATAAAGATGGAGCACAGAATTTAAAATTCCATTGGAGCGTAGATCTGGAGTGAGGCTCCGCACAGCTCCGAGATTGTTGCTGAAATTTGAGTAGCTGTGGGAATTTACTTTCCAGGGTAGCTGATTGCTGTGCAAGCATCTCATTGATGTTTGTATGTTGGATATAACTTTTCAAAACATTGTCGGGTAGGTACACACATAAACATGAAATAACTTGATCAGAAGTAGAGCAGAACTGCATGCAAATATATAGTGAACCAAAATGATTCATTTGTTATAATTAGCTTGGAGTGTACTTTGTAATATACTGATAAAAATAATAAAAACAATCCGGTGCTATTTATCAGATCTCACCACATCGACTCGAGTTAAATTTTTGTCATGAAACAAATTCGGTTTCTATTTCTTTGAATGCAACTTATGATTTCCTGTAATAGACTTCTTAGTGCCCTTAGGGTGTTTCAGCTTTGCTCTTTTTTGTTTTTGTGATACTTAGGATGGTCTTTTTTGCTTTTTCTTAAGTAAGGGAGCAGGGAGTGAATATTTATGTGCAGAGCTAGTGAATTGTCATAATTTAACTTTGCAGTCAGGAGGGAGTATTTGCGGGCAGTTTTTCCTTCAGTTTATTCGTGTCCTTTCCAAGCTTTCATTTTGTTCAGTCTGACAGAATTTGCCAAATTTTTAATTATTCTTCAGAAGTTTAGCTGGATTTCTGTTTGGGCCTGGGTCACTGGTTCTGCTTTCTTCAGAACCTTCCTTCTGGTTGTGCTTATTCCATAGGTGTCTGACAACACAGTGTTTAACTTCAGTGATGGAGGAAATACGAGGCTGTTTCCCTCAAGCTGCTTTCCTTTAGTGGTAGAGGTCAACATTTGGCTGTGACAACTCTCCTTTATTTTTTTGGCAGACTGTTCTGACATTCTTGTTGCTGAAATCATCCCCACTAGGGCTTTCAGAAGAACGTCCGACTGCGACTCAAATTCTTCACCTTCTACTGTTCTGACCACGTAGTACGTTGTAGGAAAGATCTCTGTCCTTTCCCATTAGTAATTTACTTTCTAGATACACTTTTTTTTTTTTTTTTTTTAACCAGTGATCTGTGGATTTGTGATTTCTTCCTTTTGCTGTGATTTGGTTTCATGTTGAGGGCGTGGATTCTTTTAATCCCAGGGATAATTTGAGAGAGAGAAGTATCATTAAACTGCTGCAGTCTGAGTCATTTGGTCTGTGAGTTTAGTTCTCTGGCCTTCCCACACAGCATTTCCGATATCCAGTGCTGAGGGTGTGCAGGAAAGACTGTAGACTGACCTAGATACTGTTTAACTCTTTGCTAATGAGAGTTTTTTGTCACTGTATACAGACATTCCTTCTCCGGGTTTTTAATATTCTACTGTGAAAGAGCTGTATCTCTTACATTTCCCTTCTTCTGAGTAATTTTCATCAGAAATATCAAGATGTTTCTGTTAGTTTTCAATTTTCATTTTGAGAAATTAGTAAATGAACTATTCAAGAAACTGAAGTGTAGGCATTGGGATTCATCCTCAGGTAGAATTTTGGTTTCTTACAGCATATTATTTCTTTTAAAGAAAAGTTCATTTTGTTGTCCTCTTACAGGCAAAGAAATAGTCATCTCAGGCTGTTGACAGACAAAACAAAGCAAAACAAAGCATCTAGAGGTCAGTTAAGCCCAGAAATGCATGACCATGCCATACAAACTCCTCCTTTGACATGTGTTATTGAATCTGTTCAAGAAAAGTTGTCATGATATGTGTGATACAGAACTAACTCTGCTGACTTTGAAATTATCTGCCAGCTTTGCTCTGGTGCACTGGTTGATTGATTTTCCTGGCACTATATCAGAGTGTGTTTTTGAATAGTCCCTTTTGCGATGGCTGGTGCTTTGGGTTCATGAAGCTGCCGTGACTGCTCCTTTTAAGCAATTTTGAATCTAGTGTGTTTAATGCAGATGCCATCCTGGCCTGCAGAGGTAGAGCCATTGGAACATTCAGGCAGTTGGGCCAGTCTTGAGTCACGTCTTTGTGCTGGTTTGGGTTTGCCATGCTGGGCTTAACCTCCCTGCTCTGTGAGGCCCATCAATCCAAACCCTTCCTCAAGAACGCTCGCAGAAGTGTGGCCTGGGCGGCTAGATTTCTTCCATTGTGGCATTTGATGTAGTCATGATATGAAAAATTAATAGAATTGAAGGTCTGGGGAATTGCATTAGTTTCAGCCAGTTCAGATATATTCAACATTATAATCTGGTAATGCACAGTGTGCTGTGACTGCATGTCTGTTTACAGCTCAAAAGTAAAAGTAGGCTGAAGGTATAGCGATTTCAGTTGTACTTGGCTACCTACTTTAATGATCAGATTGGAGCAGGTTAATGTTTTTGAAGAAGGAAAAAAAAAAAAAGTATATCTAAGCTTCCCAAAGCAAATTTCCAGATAAGTATCTATTACATTCTCTTTGCAAGACTGCAGAAAGCAAACCATCTCCTGCTTGCTTCAATCAATATGCAAAAAACTGTCTATCTAGCAGTGTGAAACTGAGGAAATGTCACTGAATATGACCCTGATGCATCCACCACAAAGGTTGTACTTTAGATTTTGTGCCACAGCTTGTGATTGCTCATGTATCTAAAATTTGGTAACAGATGGATAGTATTTTTTTTTAATGCATAGCACTTGGTCCCCATCTCAGCACTTAATACTGCTGCAGACATCTTTTCAACGGAGCCCTACAGTTCTGATCAATAATATGTGAGCTGATGTTTCCGCTCAATAACATACAGCCACTTAAATGCCCTTCTGAAGTATTTTGACCCCTGGAGAGAACTACTTTAGTACAACCATTTTCCCTATTGAAATGGAGATATTTGCTATTCAGCACAGCTGGGTCTTGAGACTAGAGAAGCAGATTCAAATAGGGATCAAATCTACATGCCGAGTTATTAAGGGGGCAAGGACTCTGGAAGGTCTAACAGTGACTTTGAATAATTCAGCTATTTGATGCTGTTTTAGGGTGAGTGACATTACGTTACCAAAAATTAAAGATTTGACTTGTAATAATAATTTTGTAGTTGTTTCATAATGAGGTGTTAATTCCAGTATATAATACCTATTGAAAGCAGGATGCTGTTATGAATATTTCATAGAAGAACCACTGCCACCTTTGAAATGCAATTCAGAGAGACTGAAGGTTATTTAAATATATGGAAGGTTTCTGGGTTTTGTTTCCCTTATGCCTCCAGACAGAAGAGGAGCAATCAGCACTTTTCAAGACTTAAATCAGTGCAAGATGCAGGTAAGAAAAAATAGATAGATTTGCTTAGCAGGTATCTGTGTCCAGTAGGTCAGGTCTTTGACTCTTGTCTTAGTGTTACAAAAACATGAGGAAAACGTATAAGATATGCTGTAACATTTTATTAAAACAAGACAGACATTATTAAAACACAGACAGTCAAGCATCTTTTGTGCAACATAAATGCAAGAATTGTATTATATATATAATATATATATATTTCTCAACAGTATATATACATATATATATATACTTTTGATATATATCAAAAATGTTCTTCCCCCACCAACTATATGAGACAATTCAGAATTGGGGCGAAGTGAGATGTGGCTGAAAGTGTCCTTGCACATTGGCAGTCATTTTCTGACACCGTGGCTTTCAAGTCATTGAAGATTTAGGTCTTCCTACACTTCAAAGGATGTAATACTTGGGTTAGCAACTATCTCTACAAGTGATATTAATAGGAAGAATAAACAAACAAAAACAAAATCTCCTGCAAGTAAGTAGGCTAGTAGCATTAATACATGTCCACATAGGAGGTAAGTTCACACTAACTAGGGTAGTAGCTAGAATAGCATCATTGATTTATATTGTTCTAAGTAGGACAAAGTGGGGAAGATGCTGGGAACTGGTGATAAATAATGTTGTTTTCTCCTTTCCTTGTCCTTCATCTTCTTTCACAAGAAGAAGAAATACACTCGGAGCCAAAATGAAGGACAATGTATCATGCACTGAAAATGAGTGAATTTGATTGCTTTGGATGAATGAGGAATCAAATGAAAAGAAAAATAGTCAGTCTTCAGGTATACAGTCTAGAGACTAGTATATGCCCCCAAGTTGATCTGTACTGCTTAGCACAAAGAAGAGAAAGGAGTTATAAATTAAGAATAACAAGAACTGCCTCTCTTATGCCTTGATAGTTTTATTCCTTTGAGCTGTTAGTGTGAACTGTGCAAAATTGGTGAAGCTGAAATTTGCCAAGATTTATGCCTGGGTGTAGAAAAGCTGCCTTATTTTCAGATTAGAAGAGCTAGCAGTGCTAAATCAGTATATGCAAGCGTGCAGAGCTACTATGAGGTTAGCTTAGTAGAAATAATATTCCAGACTTGTAATTTGAACCTGTTTGGTACTTCTATATTCTGCTTGCAATTGAATTACAATTCTGAGTTCTTAAAAATATCTTTCATGCTTATGTGAAACTCCTTGCTTCTCGCTTTTTGTATTCTTTCAGTGAGCCACATGAGCTATGATTCTATGATTTATATTTTCAAAGCATATTGCTTCAGTTTTTGAGTTTTTTGATGGGGTCTATTTGACTTTTTGAAATCCTTTTTTTACTTCCAGAAATTTACTCTTAGTCCAAGCGTACACTTCCTGTCCATTATATAGTGTTAAGGCAGGAGAACAACAGGGTGACATTTTGCTTTCTTAAAATTACATGTTGTTTTTCTTCCATTTTGAAACTGTATGAAACTGTATACCCCTCCCATATATCCCCATTGCATCAGTTAGTATAAGCACAGCCATCATACAACAAATTTCTGTGGAAATGTAATTGTCTTTTTATTTAAGTATGAATGCTTGTAGCTTTTTATTTATTTATTTATTTACTTTGTTTTTGCTGAACTGGACACTAAATGATGTGGATTAGTCCAGCCTTTTTCATGAGGAAGGATTTTAGAGGTATATGTTTTGGTTTTCATAAAGATAAAGCACTTACTGATCATTTCTTGTATGAATGTTTTAACGTTTATTATTTGATTTATGACAATTTTGACATTTATTGTTTGTGATTATCTGTAAGTGCTGCTGAATAGCTGCACAAATCATTTCTATAAGGTAAATGACCCTCAGTTGGGTGTCTTGTATGAGAAGTTTCTGTAATGCTTTCAGTGTAAGAGTACTCCATATTGATTACAGCATACTGTACTAGAAGTAGAATAGTAGTAAATCAGTTCTGAAATCACTCATGATTTACACATATCAGTTCACATTTCATATCCTATATGCTAAAGCTGTTTTTTTTTTTTTTTTTTTTTTTTTTTTTTTTTTTTTTTTTTTTTTTAGGAAACAATGCTGCATAGTTCAAGAAAAAAAGATCTTTTGCTAACTTGGTTATTTAACCCAGTAGAGTGTTGTCAGGAAGCAATACCTTTAATATCTTGTGTCTATGTAGGCTGATATTTGAAAACTCAACACAATTCAGTCTGCAGAGTTCACACCTTTTAAAATGCTTAGCGTTTGAGCCTAAAATTGAGCAAATAGGAAAACTAAAACTGTAGACCCAAATAAGCTACGAAGTATTTATATACCCCTCCTATATATCCCCTCCTAAACTGCTGATTTCACAGACTATAAAGAAGATAAGCATAAACAATTTCATTTTCCTTAAGAATAGACACTTTCATTAACATGTTAGTGTTTTTCCTTCTGAGTGTAGGAGAAATAAAGCTCGTACAATACTTGTACATCAAAGTGTTAAAAGGGCAAATCCTTCTGTGCTGCTGATGGCTCGTTTATCCTGCTTAACCTATAAACTGTAAAGTAACAAGGCTACTGAGTTGGTAGGCAGCCTAGCAGATGGTTTAGAGATTACGCTAAATAGTCAGATTCTCAGAAGTCGGGGTGGGCTATGGCCAGGCAGGTCTGTGAGAAACACTGCCTGGAATCACTATCTCGGGTTTGGTGCTTGAAATTGCATTTTTCTTCAAGGAAGTGACAGCTTCCTCCTCCTAGTTTTTTCTATTGCAAACACTTTGATTTTAGCTAAAATGGGTAGGTAATTGGCAAATTTAGGACCAGCCTGTGTGTATCCAGATTTTCGTAAGAATCAAGAGAATCTGTAGGTGGAGGAAGATTGCCTCCTTGGCAAGGCATGAGGTTTGCTCTGTGAATTTGTGTATTGCTTTCTCATTTTTCAGTGTCTGGGGCTTTTGCTGCAGTCTCTCCCTACCATCTAGTTGAACACTAATATCTCTTTAGTTTGTGAAGGATTCAATGGGAATTAAATATGATCAGAGTAAATGAAGGTGAGCAACTTGTTGCTATCCTCATGTCAAATATCATAGCTGTATGATTTTTTGTTTCCTTTTAGCTTATGCACAGATTGAGGAATGTAATTTTAAAAAGTGGTTATCATGGGTGACCCCCTTGTAATGCAGGCCAAGGACGGGATTCTGCTGGGAAGGAATAGCAGAAGTCAGGGTGTCATTATCTCCAATGCAAACACTGGTTGGTGGTAAAAATCATGCTGCAGCTGAGCCAAGATAGGCCAGCACTCAGGGCTTTGAAAAATCTCACCCTCAAGTGTGGGTGATTAATAATCACAGTTCTGCTAAACAGATATATTCACGTCTTTAGTGATGAGACTCAGGCAAAAGATGCCTATAAATGTGCCAAAGCCTAGAACAAGAGTCAGAGATTCTTACTTCAGAATTTGTTTTATTAATAATAATAATAAAACCTATAATCAAGATTTTATGGCTCGGAGTTTTCATCTTTCATTATTTCCGTTTTGATGCTTTTTTTTTTTTTCTCCTTGCAGTAACCTCAGTTGACTTGGTACTGCTAAAGAATAATATTAGAGCCTTTCTTTCCAACTCCAAACGCTGTCAGAGAGGGTTTCATGGATTTTGTTTACCATGATTGTATTGTCATAATACTGAAGAATAATGACTTTATTCCCAATATATATATAGTGCAACATTCTTCATCTATTAAAAAAATCCTAAGCATACATGCTCATTTTTTAAGATTGATGGAGAAAAACACATTTTGCAGGGAATAGTTGGGTATATATCACAGACTAGAAAGTCACATTAGGACTGCTGTTTCAAATGCCAGCTATAATATATCTTAAGTGTTTAAACTATTTAGAGATACTGAAAGAGCTATGCCAAATGAAAGAGCATTGAACTCTTTGAACTGATACTTTTAAGATAATCTCTTTGTTGTGCAGAAATGAGCACAGTAATCAAAAAAATTTTGCAAAATCCTGTTTAAAAACAAACAAACCAAAAATGGCCATAGGATGCTAGCAGAACTTATTTTTTCCTAAACTTTCAGTCAGCTTCTAAAAAATGGACAGAGATTATACACATCTCCATGAAGCAGGAGGAAGCAAACATTTCCTGATTCTAAATAAATTTCTTCCCTACCCCCACACATCATCATCTGCTAAACCAGGAAATAACTATTCTTAAGAAAAACAAAATGGATAGTTGATATTAGATATCCATTTTATAATAATAATCTCTGAAATCTAATTTCTTTCTGTATATCTTGTACTATTCTTTGGAGTTCTGAACTTCTGGTTTCTTTTAGCTGTAAGTGGTAGATACATTTGCATAGAAGGAGAATCCTATATAACAAATACATATTCATAAAATATTGTGAGTTTTTTTAACCATTGCAATCAATATTGCCCTCCAAAAAACAAGAAGCTATCTGTTCATACCTCAAAAATAAGAATTATATACACTCATTATACTACATATCTGCTCTTCTGAGTCACATAAGGATGGATAATGGTAAGTACTGATAAAACACCTGATTTTGCATCTGATTTTGCCTTTTTTAATTTCATTCTTAGTGGATTGCAATATTGCAACTTTCAGGCCCTGAAGAAAAGATTGTTAATACCAAAGAAATACTAGTTTATACTGTGCTCATGTTGGTAACTCTGTTGGTAACATCATCAGTAATGATAATGTAGGCTACATCTACACTAGTTCTTATCCAAAATAAAAATACACAACATTTAAAAGAGGTATTAAAGGTGGAGAGGACGTGAAGGAAGCTTTCTTGCAAAGAATATACAATTGTAGCACAAGAGATTAGTAACTATTGAACAGAGACTAAAGCCAAAGATTTGTGTTGTGTACATAGATCAGAACTCATCAAAATATCTTTTTAATGAAGTTCTTTTCATTATCAGAAAAAAAATGTAATTTCCTTCATTTTGCAAACTGAAAAAAAAAATACTTGTTTTGCATCATAGTACGTAATCTCATTCTAATTTACTTGGTTAGGAATTTTATCCCCCATAAAAAAAAAAAAAAAAAAAGATCAAAACAACAAGGAGATTTGGATATTTGTTTATTTCGAAAATGCCATCCTTCTTTCTGAAGCACTGGAGAGAAAACATAATTATCGCAAATCGCAAATTCCTGATTTACAGAAGTGATTATATATTCTGTTTTGTGGCATGTATTTATTCAGGGTGGTACTGAAGGGTGATAGTATTCCCTTTCAAACACACAGTAGCGCATTTAGACTGCATGCAAGATGCAGAGACTGACTATATTATACACTTGAGTAAGGCTGTGTCTGAATAGGAAAGATTCATTTTTTCAAGCTAATTTACAGACAAAACAGCCACACCTGCACGTTCTTTTTAGTGTTACAATTAGTATACATTAATCACTTTGAAAGTATTTCCTCCATTTGCTTTACCCATTTGCTCTAGTTATTTACTCAGTCTAAAAGAAGTTTTAGTTTGATGTGGATGTATTCAGCAACTGAAAGTATTTTTTTTTAAGATTCAGTGACCTGCTGTCACTCATAACCCTCCTAACTGGATCAGCTTGTTTAGTTGTCATTCTCTATTCACTGTGGGTTACTTAGGGAGAATGTTGGTCCTTACTGAAATTTTATGTTCAGCCAGGTGCTCTTTACTTTGGCAATTCCCTCTTGTACGGAGGTCACACATCCAGATCCACTTGTGCATTATGAAATCCATGGTCAGCTTTGCTGCAAGATTCTGGCTCTTAAAAGTGAAGAACCTTCCATGAAGCGGAGCATTAAGATGGCAAGATCAAAAAAAAAAAAAGAATAAAAACAGAAGATACGCAGCATTGTTTCTACATAGCAAAAGAGTTCTGACATCAGTCCTCTAAGGGACTGGGCTGCAACGTAAGGGATAGGATGGGATCTCTGGGGTGCCTGTCTACAGCTGGATTGGAGTTGGTCAGAGAGAGATCTCTGGCAGTCGTTGACATGAAGTTCTGGGCATTGCAGAGTGAAGGACCGAAGCAGCCATCCAGAGCAAGGACTTGCCGTGTTAGTTTCTGAGTCAAAGCAAGCCAGGTGGTACAGAAACCCTTCAAAATAGAAGCTGGATGGCAGTTTGAAATTGCTGCAAAACGGAAACACTGTTAGCTTGGTAGTATGAGGAAAGTTACATTAATCTGTAGACAAAGATTTAAACATCTCATTCCAGATGTGCCCTATCAAACTTCTCACTGCCTTTCTTATTATGCCTCCCCTAATGCACACACAGATAAGTTCCTTTAGCACTCAAAAAAGCACTCGTGCCAGAGGCTTCAAGCTTCTCTGTTCCCCATTCTTTGTCACACTTGTGATGGCACCTTATCATCCTCACATTTGCAAGCATGTTTGTTGTAACAGCAGACGTACAAAGAAAGGAAAATAAACGCTGGCTCATTTTGATCAATGTGCTTAGTCTTTTAGAGAACTCTTTCCTTTCATCATGCGGGCCACCAAAATTAGGCTTCAAAGATGTTTAAAATATCGAGAAAGTATTGCTAGTTATTTGTAATAGGTCTGTCAGTGTGGGTAGTTTCACTGGATTTGGTCATCTTCCTGAACAATGTGATTTTAAAGAAGTTTATGTTGATGTTTACTTCAAACTTTCCACTTGAAAAGATGCTAAAGCAAAACTGCTCCCTTTTGATATGCATGTTGCCTGGTGGGGCATCATCTTAGGACAGCTGAGTAGCTGGAGTTACCCTTCTGTTTTTGCACAGTTTATGTAATGGATAAACACTGTCTCATTAAGTAGCAGTACTTTCTAATCTCTTTTTTTTTTTTTTTTTTTTTTTTTTTTGTGTGTGTGCATAGACTATAACTCAGCATGCTTCTCAAGATTAGCCCTAAATTCATGATATTTCTTTTAATTGCTTTAGAGGAGAGGGAACAAGCAGTCAACAATACAGCCCTTCCTCTTGCTTGTTATAGCAGGTGTTACATGTTAGTTCAGGCCATGGCTTTGACAGCCTTTACGACTGATTGCAGTTGTACCCACCACGCTGGCAGTTGAATGCAGGAGCCTGTTTTAGCAGCAATGCAGGGACTGCAGAATCCAGGAGGAAGGAAGCAGAGTTCGTGTTGGTCGTCATTTGAAGGGAGCACTCTTGAGGAAGCGCAAAGGGTATCTGCCCCTGAAACCCTGCCATGTGGTGGGAACAAGGAGGTGATGTATCATGCTGGTCAGGTCGGAGGTGGTATGAACTGCATTTCTGTGCTTCCCACGGTGTCAGGGCAGACCTGTCATTTGAGAGGAGCACCTATAGGGAAAACTGTAGAAGAAATGGGGATAGCTTGCTATTCTTGAACTGGTCTTCTGATCCTTCTTAGGCTCACACTGTTGACATTTCTTGGCAGTCTTTCTTGGCAGCTGGTTCTCCACAGGAGCTGTGCTATCTAGGGCAGTGAAGTGAATCGCTAGTGGTTTTGCACATCGGAACAGAGCCCATGAAATCATCGTAAAGAACAGACGCGCAGACGTACGTTTCTGTGCCGTTGGCTGGGGTGCGTCAGCATCTGTGGGCCAGCCTCGTCCAGGGTCAGTCTCTGATTTCCCTGTCACTAAAAGCAGCCTGACAGTCATGCTAATTTTGTTCATGTAGTTATTCAGAACTGTATTTTTCACCTTCCTTCACCCCTGACCTGCAAGAGTGCTGGGGACAAGATCATCCTTCTTTTTCCCTTTACTGTTTTTATTCTCCTTTTTCCCAAAAGATTATGTAGCTTGACACTTTAAAAAGCTTAAGATATTGATAAAAGATGGCAGGTATAAAATACCGACACAATACCGGATTAAAGTGACGCTGGAGCTCTATGGATTTTCATCCGTAAACAGTTGGCCTTTCCCAAAGTTATTAACATGTACCTAACGTGTAAATACAACATGTATGTTACTCCGAAAAACTTCAGAGAAAGTTCAGAAGGTTTAACTTATGAAATCTACAGCTTTCTATGTGTGAATGACTCACTTGGAAAATAATTGGCACTAATGAGGAAGCACATACTCCAGCTATTAGGAACTATTTATATTGCTTTATTACAGCTTCTAGCATGGCATATTTAAGTATACATAAATTTTCATAGGTTCTTGTACATTTTTAGGCTATAGAGAGATAGTTCTATCTTTAGAATATAAAGGCAGATGTTCAGAATTCCACATAGGCAAGGAAGCCAATAACTGGTGGCTTTGATTGCTCCAAATTTGCCTTTACAAGTATTTGAGGCTACACAAGAACTTGCTGAAACAAAGAGAGAGCTTGAAACTCATCACAAAGATTGATAATTACATCCAAAAAAAAATGTATTTAAATGTTTGGGAGGGAAAATACTTTATAAATAGACTTCATCCTTGAATAATAATTACTTTGTGAGATTTTTTTTGAACACTTTTAACTAACTAAGCCTAACGTGGTTAGGCTTCTCAGCTCTTGTGGAGAAATGTTAAGACTGCTGCAGCTTCAGAAATTGAGTTAGTTATATTAAAATGATACAATTTTAAAATGATTCTCAGCAACTTTCTATCTATTGAAGTTTAATTTAGCAAGTGAGCTGGCAAAACTTTGCTCTTCCCAAATTTCACTTTCTCTTGATAATGATATTTTTAATACTTTTTCAGTTTCTGTTCTTGGGCCAGTTCACCCTTTGGCCTGTAGGGTTTGTGTGTACATGTTCATATGTTTTCCATGAGGAAAATAAACACTACCATATTGTGTCTTTTTTCTTTTGAATACTAAGTGTATCAAATGTAATTCAAAAGCAGAAAGAGGAGGTTGTGGTGAGGGCCTTGAGTCCCAAGTTCCATTTCTGAATCTGCTGCTGGTTTCCTGAGTCTCTGCAGCCCTCCTGCGCTTACGTGCTCGGGGAGCTGCTTGCTTTCAGTATTGAACTGTCTAAAAAGTAGCACTTGGTTTCCAAGAAAACTGAAAATTTTCACCCGTGCCAATAAATTTTGAGTCCAAATTGGGATCAAAAGCTAATACTGTAAACCTTTTGCCACATTGGAGAAACAACCACCATTCCAGTAACTGGGATTTTTGCTCGTTTCCCAAGCTTCATTGTCTTTCTCAGATCTTGGATGCTTTCACCTTTGGACTGCATAGCAACTGGGTGCCTTCCGATGTTCAGAAGCTGTTGCACAGGCAATGAATGTGTTTTGTTTCATTTTACGAAAGAAAATTGAAAGTTTACAGAGAGATTTTTACTTTTTTGTTGAAATTTTCCATTTCAATTTTCCATTTAAAAAAAAAAAGGGGGGGGAAGAGGGCAGAAAATTCTTCACCAGCTTTGCTGATTAGCTTGCATAAATCTGACTCATACTTGTCACCTTCCAGCATAGCAGTTTTCATCTCTGGATTTGTCAGTGAAGGGAAAAAGATGTCTGTGGTTGTTGTTTTGTCATAGCATTTTAGTTAGCAAGCCCAGCATAGACCAGGCAGTTTCTTGTCTGCCTTATCTTGTACATATATTGACGGGGAGAGTCCAGGCATATGCTTACATGTCTTCTTTCATGTATCAGGAATTCAGTAGTGTCGTATCTTTGTGTGTGTGTGTGTATGTGTGTAAAGCACTTTCTCTGGCTTATTTTGTGATTCTGCTGTGTCACTGGTAATGTAGGGAGAACAGAGCATAATTACATTTGAAATTATTGGTCTTCTTGTTATTTCTGTCCACATAATGAGTTTTCATTATGCAGTTATACAGTCTATATATGATTCCAACTTATTAAAAGTATGTAGGCAATGTGAATTTGTGAATGTGAATAAAACAATGTGAATTTGTTATCTGTTCTAACAGGATGTTTTCTTCTTTTTTTCTTTGCATATATATACATACATTTTAGGTATGGGAAAATTGTATCTACAAAGGCTATTTTGGATAAGACAACAAACAAATGCAAAGGTATGTTTGTGTTTAATTTACTTTCACTTGAGAGTCTTACCTGATTTTTGAGAATATACTCATGGTGTATTTCAAGTGATTTTTAAAAGTTATTCAGTTCTCGTTCCTGAGCCAGTCTTATTCTTGTCCATAGTCAGCATATTCACTAGATTTGTTTGCAGTGGAGATGCAGGCAAACCTGAGTGAAGCTAATGTGCAAAACACAGGCAGTTGGCCTCTGTTTTAAAAACAAAAATGTACTAAAAAGCAGCTTTTTCCCCTTTGCCTGCAGAAATTAGGGAAGCTTACAGAAGACCATTCAGCTGTACTAATCATCTGAAAAAATTACGTATTGTGGAGATCAGCTCTATTAATTAGAATAGTTTAAGGCAGTATTTAATTACATGTTCCAGTACTCTAATTATGTTTTGTTCTATGTTATTCAATGTGTTGGGAGCAAAGAAGGGGTTCATTTTCACCAAAGTAATTGCAGCTGGAAAAAAATAATAAAACTCCTTTAAATAAATTGGATACATCCATTTGGTTCACTGATCCAGAGCACTCATTGCCATTACAGTGAGATCATATCCCAGCAACATGTGTGGTGGTGTGGTGGGGGAAGGAGTGGTAGCAGACTCTAGAAATAAC
>VZSV01000018.1:2948303-3038539 GCA_013398735.1 Nothocercus julius
TTTTTTTTTTTTTTTTTTTAAATTGAACCTAGGCGTTGAAGAAAAAAACAAAAAAAAAAACCCTATTGCTTATATTTCCTTAGGAAACGATAGGTGTAAAATAGAAAATTATTATATTTTAGTTTCTTTTTGCATTAACATTTAAAAATGATATTTTACAGCAATAAAATGCTTTAGGGACAGTTTTCTATATTCTGGCATTAAATAGGACAAACTTGCCTGATTTGAAAGGACTGTGTATTCATTCATCTTTAAGCTTAATTGCTGTTATTATGTATATATCTCAATTTTCAATAAATGGCCTTTAATTCAGAGGCTTATTTGTTTACTTACTCAAGATGACTTTAGTTAAAAAAAATTAACAGATTAAGGTTTACTTAGTGATCGCTGGGAAATAAACTGATTATGTTGTAGTCGCTTTTAGTGGAAACATAGCTAATACAAAGCATCATACCAGTCACTGGAATTTGGACACAATCCTGATGGTCAGTGGGCACAGAAACTGATTCTTCCTCCTCGTATGTGTCTCCACCAGCTCAGAGCTGGAGCACTTTGGTAGGCTGCTTGCTTTGGGACTACATAAAGATCTTTGGAGCTCAAATCGGTCTTTTTCACTAATAAGAAAATTGCATTAGATAGCCATGCCTGTAGTATATGAATTCTTTAATAATAACAGTTTGTCGTCTTGTTCATGGACAATGTTTTATTTTTCAGGTTATGGTTTTGTAGACTTTGACAGCCCAGCAGCGGCTCAGAAGGCAGTTTCCGCTTTAAAGGCTAGTGGAGTCCAAGCGCAGATGGCAAAGGTGAGTTAGATAATTGGCTAATTCTTGCAAAGGCTTCTGAAGATGAGCAAGCTTGCACATTGGCAGAGCACTGGCAAGGTGAATTCTCACATTGCAGGCCTTATACAGAGAGTACAGACCGCAAGCGGCACGAGACATTAAGGTGACGACATGGGTGCCTTCAGCTGGTGCATCACAAATCAGCTCAGCTACTGCGGTAATGAAAGACAGTCTAGTAAAGTCCCCAAACTGCTCTGCTCACGTTTATCATTTTACTCATGATATTATTTTCCCAATGACCTTGTGAAGTGAATAATTAGCAGGAATTTATAAGAACCCAGACTAAAAAAGGTTTCACAGATTAAATTCAGTATGCTTATTTCTGGACATAAGTGAATAGGAGTCTCACAATTTGGGAATGAATTTTTAGGCATGCATGGCAAAATTTAATTTTGTTTTCATCTTCTCTAGTATATTTTGTGCTAACAAAATTGATACTAAATCTGGAATCTCATGATGTCTTAAAATTCTCAGCGAACTCTTTGACAATCTATTTCTGCATCAGGACAAAACAAGCATTATTAAAGAGAAAGAAATATAGAAATATCTTTCCTTTTATTTCATTTTTACTTATTCTTCCTTCTGAGTTCAGTTACTAGTTAATAGTGATCTTCAGAGCAGTGGCCTTTCAACCAAAAGTAACTTTTGCAGACCCAGAAGGCTAAGTAAGTTTTGCAGACTAGTGACTTTTGTCATGCATTCTTGTTCAATCAGATGTCCCAATTCCAGTAGAATTCCATAGACACCACTGTAAATTTATTACTATTTATTACTTACTATAAAGAAAATATTCCTAGCACAATCTGTAAATATAATTGTGGTATCTTCTAAGGAA
Organism: Nothocercus julius; assembly: GCA_013398735.1. Taxonomy (NCBI): domain Eukaryota; kingdom Metazoa; phylum Chordata; class Aves; order Tinamiformes; family Tinamidae; genus Nothocercus; species Nothocercus julius. Next base: position 2,949,984 of record VZSV01000018.1, read on the forward strand.
TTTTTTTTAAATTTGAAAATTAGATTTAATTAAAAAAACAATCCAGTAATTAAATAGTAATCTCAGACTTTTTCTTTTTTTTTTATAAAGCACAGCCTGCAGCAGATCTAGAAAATCTTTTTTAGTTATCCATTAGGTACAGATTTTTTTCATATGAGATATTTTCCACAGCTTCTCAGCTGAAGAGAACAGTTAAGCTAACAACATAAAATGTCTTTGGATGGGTTCCAGGGCAACAAAATGGAAACCATATGTTTCATACTTAATGCAAGTTTCATTACAGCCATGACACAAGCATACATGCTTACTGGGAAACACTGGCTTTCTTTTTTAATATATATGATATTTTATGTAGTTTAATAAAGATGTTTCAATTTACTTTTTAGTTTTGAGGCTTTCTATAACTAATATTTTATTTAAATAAATATTGTGATTTATGAGAAGCAATTCCTTCAAAGCAGGATTACTATTTTAACTTTTTAAGTAATTAATGTAAAAAAATAGACCAGATTTTTCAAAGTCTCTCTCTACCACCTTATGATATCTAAACAGGAGGCGAGAGAAGAGAGGCTGCAACTCATGTGCACTCATTTTACTAATGAACAAGTCTAGCTGTCTGATTTAATTGTCTTCTTGACTCCTGTAGACAGAAAAGCTCTAATAATTCTCTATACTAATCTGATTAATAGTTTCTTAATATTTTTCCAGAGTGTACTTTTCCAGACCCTTTCCTCTACCAATTAGTGGCAAAAAGAGATCATAGATTATATTGCTCCTATTTCTTTCTCTTGGCATTAATTTAAAAATGTGCATCAGAATACCAAGTAGTTCTTATAGGTTTTCTACCAGTGTGTATTTATCTGACCTGGTGATTTGAGGGTGCTCTATAGATCTAAAATTTGCATTAGACTGAAACCTGTTATTCTGCTCACCATAGTAAGAGTGTTTGAATTATCTCCAAAAGAAAACAATACCAAAGATTATATGAGTGACTGGGAGGCCTGAGTGCTCTGTTTTCTCTCTATCTGATATGAGCCATTGAACATTTTTCTATGAAGTGCTACTCTCCTTTTGTCTAAAAAACGTATCTCCAGTTGAATGCTCCAAAATGAGAATCACAAATCACTTGTTTTGACAAGATTAGCACATAGGAATCTGTCTAGAGTGTGCCTATGTTTGTGTCTTTACTACTTTGTCCTTTTGCACGTAACCATCTGTCTATAAAGCAGTCTTGTTACAGAGCAACTATTTAGTGTGGCTTTAGCCTGAATTTCACACCAAAAAGATTTGCAGGAGAGTTTGTTAGCTGTCTTGCTGATGGCTTCCCCTGTTGGCCAGCACAACCGCGTCCCTCTCGAGGAGAAATACCAGTTGGCTGGACCTATTGGGGAAGGCAATGTTATACTGTGCCTGCGTCTCGCAGCGGTGTGGCTCCAAAGTGTGCTCCTCCTCTTCCTCCTCCTCCTCCCTCCTCCTCCTCCTCCCGCATCACTGTGGCAGTCCCACAACCTGCAGCAGATAGAGTGGAGGGAGAAGTTTTCTAGCTGGAACCATGCTCTAAATCTGACTGCCATAAACCAGTTCTTCTGTTGCCACGCAAGAGCTTCGCATAGGGCAGTTAAGGAACTTTCTTCATCAAGATCATCCAAAAATCCTAGTTGGTAGAAATATTTCAAATTAGACATAGTAAATCTCTTTATTTGATAGACATCAAATACTTGGCATTGTGCGGTTTTCTGTCCAATGGGTAAGATCATTCAGTACTCAGCAGGCTGTTCCCAAGTTGATCCGACTCCAGAAAAAAACAGGCTCATCTGCTACATTTCAGCTATTGTCGAGTGGACTGGGAGGGCCTGAGGTCTGAGACTGAGCTTTGGGCCACATCCTGGCCAAGCTGTTCCCGTTGGGGTCGTTGCAGAGAAGTGGCAACATCTTGAGGGCTGTCATGATGATAGTGTCAGTTAAAGAGCCAAATACTGGACAATTGCTCAAGAAACGTTATGTCTTCAATTATCCTGCTCTTTCAGAAGTTTGAATTTGGAAAACTTTACTAAGATGATTGTTCTGAGGCAACTTCAAAAGTTGTTGCTTTGTGCTGATTAAGGGCATCTTCTGTTGACAGCTAAACTGAAATGCCCCTGCTGATGCTTGCTGGTCTGTCAGCTCACGCTGATGGAAACTTTACAGACAGCTCTCAGTGCACTCCTGGTGGAGAGGGAGAACTTTTTCACTGAAAAGTAAAAAGGAGGTAATGGGCAATTGCCCATCTCCTCCATTTCCTTTGTGCATTGCCAGCATTTCGTCTTGTGAGGAGTCTTCTCCAGAGCATTTATGTGGCTGTGGAAGGGGATCAGGAGATGCAGTGAGCTCTGTTGGTAACCACTTTGTTTCAGGACATGCGACAGAACTGGTAGTTTATCTCTTGCTCTAGAGATGAAGTAGGGAAAGAACAAGAATTTGTTTTGCAAAAGTACTGTTACTTCTAAACCAGTTACTGACAGTCTAAATGTTGATTTTTTTGTTTTGTTTCATGTTAATTTCTTCTTGATGTTTCTCCATTTGATTATTTTATTGTCCTTGCTCCCAGAGAAGTGCTTTAGTAATAACCTGGTGATGAAAAGTTCAAAAATATGGTTTTGCAGAGCTATGCATTCCTAGATCAGATTAGTAGTGTTCTTGCAAAGCTCTGCCTGGCCTCATGTTAAAGTTTGTCATTTTATTAAGAGATGTACTTTGAATATCTCTATTTTTATGGCTTGATAAGAAATGGGATATAAGATTTGCTCAGCAGCTTTCCCTTACTAAGAAATGACAAAGAAAAAAGATGCTTCTTTGATGCTTCTGTAGTTGTTTAAACGGCAGCTTTCTTGCTGTGTGGAGTTTGGGCACAAGGTGACTCTCTCAAGAGGGTTATAGTATTGCTTGCATTTTGTAGAAAATAGTAGATTTGCAGAGTTTTGTAGAGAAAGTATTTTAAGATGAGACTATTAAAAAGTCATTGTTTTGTAGGTTGTAAATATTTTGTAGAAACAGTACTTTAAAATGAGACGTTTAAAATAAATCATATTTTAAATAGCAGTGAGGAAAGATTTGGTGCTTGGAAACCTTTGCCTGAATCCCAGCTCTTTATAATTCTGGGATAGAGGGGTAAAAAATATATAGCAGGATATGAAATACTGCTTTCTCAGTGTTTAGTCAGCTTAAATCTTATCATACCCTACATTGTTTCCTAAATAAAATGAACCTTTAAATAAATGTTTCTGTAGGAGCAGTATGGTCAATAAACAAACACTGCTCATCTTTGTTACAAAAGTTATCATTTCTGTTGTCAGGATGGGTTTTTATTATCTGAGTGATTTCTCTCTCCTTCGCCTACCTGAAGGTAGAATTGCTGTGATAGCTACGATTCAACCGTGTTCAGTGCTTATAATATATGTCTGAGTGTCTGAAACCAGTTTCGTACAGGAAATCTGCCATATATTGGCATTTTGAATGGGAAATTTAAAAAACTGAGAATCTATAAGAGGCATATAAGAGACAGTAAAGCCTGAATGCTTTGGTGATATGAGTAAATTAAATCCTCCTAAGTTTTTGACATTGATCTTAATATGAGAAGTTTGAGTTGGTGTTCAGGTAAAATTTTGTCTTTTTGAATGGTATTTGTCTCTTGTTTCCTCACTGCTCCAGAAGCAGCTATTTCAGATGACTGTAGAATTGGGTTTAATTCTTACTCCTCTATGTAAAGTGATATGTAAATATGAAAGGTAAAAAAGTTAAAAAGGAGAGAAAAAAAAAAAAAAAGCTGAATAAGAATAACTCTTTTCTTCTTTCTATCTGACAACTTTAAACCAAGAGAAGTATGACTGTAAATAAAGCAAAGTAGAGAATATCTATATGGTATCTACCTGCAATGTAGAGATATCTAAGCCAGACTACCCGGCTGGCTGTGGCAGCTCAGAGCTCGCTGAGCGCTGTTTAACTCAGTCCTCTTGGCACGGCGGTGACAGTTGTATAGGCCTGTTATCTAGCTCATGGCAGCAAGTATAGCGACTTCTAAGGTAATACAGTGAAAGGCTTATAGATTTTATAACTTTAGATTAGATTTGTAACTAGATTTTATACAGAGTTACTCGTTTTTGTAAAGACATTGCAGTGCGCTTTGGGCATCCCAAGAAAGGCCACGTTGAGCTTACGTCCAGTGCTCTCACAAGTGTATTTCAGTTCTGGCTTTAAAACTGGCAGGGTGCCCTCGCTATAAAGTAACTTACCACCCAAATCCAATGCAACTGCAGAAGGCTCAATGAGCCTGATCCCCCAGCTTTTATGTTTTTGAAGACTTTGGCTTCTTTCCCAACTCCTCCTCTACTCTTCCTTTCTCTATTTGTGATTTTTTTTTTTTTAATATCTAGCCTAGGCACCACTTAACTATGTTGTACGTTGTCAGTGACAGGCCATTTACAGCTTAAACAAATCGTATTCTTTTTTTTTTTTTTTTTTNTTTTTTTTTTTTTTTTTTCCTCTGTGAAATCTTTAGTAAAAGTATGCTATGTATAATAGAACCCATAAAAATAATTCCCTGCCTTGGAGATCTGTGGACATTATTTTGAGCCAAGGAATGTTGTTCTATGTACCAATGTGCATTTTTGGGGGAAGACGCATTGTTTATCTGTTCAAAGATTTCTCCACAGTAGCACTTGGGTTTTTAGGACTTAGGGCATCATATTCACAATACTTTTCTCCTTTTCAAAATATTCACTTACTTGGTCTGGAGCAATTAAAAATATTCCTACCTCTTGTACTGAATCTCATATTAACACTTCACAAAATATTTTCACCACTTTCAGGCTTGTACACAAAATTATGGATGTCTTTAGAATTGTTTCTCATGCAAGTTGCATTAGGGGATGTTTGTGATAACACTACAAAGTGCATTTTACCAACCTACACTGATTATTCCATGATTCAGGCTGAATTCTGGAGCAGTCTATTGACTCTCAAAGCAGTCGATCAACTATTAAACTTACTACTTAGGTAGTTTTAAACTTGCATTCTTTATATTTTACTAATGGTTAGGAAGGGAGAACTGTGAAGTACTCCCATTATCTTTCCAGTTAAGTCCATTGCAGGAGCATTTTTTATATTCTAAAGTTATTATAGACGACACATTTCTTCAAACATATTTGGGAGAAATGAACTGTCACACTGTGACACAAGTCTGAATTGCATGGGAGGGAAGGTCTTCTGGCGAGGGGAAGGTTCACTACTTAGCTGCTTGTCCTCATCTCTGTAGCAGAAGTCAAGGCTGTTCCACATCTATTAAACATAAAGGACTGAAGGCTGGAGAACACGCCTTGGAGTTAGCAGCTCTGAGAAACACCTAACTTTTATGACTTTCAACAATGCATTGCTTTTTCACTTGTCTTCGTTGTGGCAACCTTCTGGAGAATTAAATCAGTTTTCATTCCTACAGAGTGAAGTAAGTAAATAAGTTTAGGTTACCATGGTAGCTAGCACACTTAATCTAACTGGAGAAGGTAGGCATATTGCAATATTTTTTTTATTCTGCATCTGGGCTTCTGAATGCCAAAGAACAGATGACAGGCAAACAGGAGCTAACTCGAGCATTATTTTTTTCACAGCATTTTTTAGAAACTATCTTGAAAGGAAAGTTTTCTTTTTACCCAGTTTGTGTTTCTTTTTGTAGATAATACTATTAAATGCTATAATACAACTGTAATAAAGTATTTTAAAAAGTTAATCATTTTTTCTTCATTTTCATACATACTTTTTAATTAGCTACAAAAAAGCTAGAAGATAGTTATTTTAAATCTGCATGTTGCAGATCATTGCAGTAGTGCATACTGCTGCAAAACCAAGTTCTTAGAATTTGTTTTACGATAAATTGAAGGTAAGGCAGACTTTGCTTACCTGAGGGCTAAATGACCATTATTGCAGGAATTGCATTTGCATAAAATAAGACAGTTAACAACCACTTCCCTTGTGTACACAGCTTCAGCCCACAAAAGCCTTATCTCAGTTGCTAAGCAATGCTGTGGCTTTCCAGGCAAGGGTAGCATGCTCTGTTATGGGCCTTGGTGTGAACTCTGCATTTTCTCTTGAAAATGGTGGCACCCATGAGCAACATTACAACTCCACAGCTGCACTTCTGGGCCCTGGTAGTAAAGAGCAGGTGAGAATGCCAAGGAATAAAAGAAGAAGGGTGTGATTGCATTGATGCTCTTATTGCCAGCTTGAACATCATGCTTATTTTATTTATTTATTTATTTATTTTTAATCTGGTTTAAAGTTTCTTTTAAATGATTCTTAGTCCTCTTTATAATACAGATGAGCCTATGAAAATGAATTAAAATGTTTAGCTTATTAATTATATATAATATTTTGGGGCTTCTGGGCAACAAGTGATGATTGTGGTAGTGATTTCTCCTCTGAACTGCTTTGTTAACAGACGCTGGTCAGCCAGTCTTAAATTGAGGCTAAAACACCCATATTTCAGTGAGACGCAGGCCAATTGTGGATTTTCAAATAGGGTCTATATGAAGGCAGACAAGCATTTAATTCCATCCCTATCATCCAGAGGATCTTCCATGCTGTGAGCAGTGCCTCATCACATGTTTCTGAATGGCTATCTGTTAACTGTGACCTTCTACAGAGCAAGAGAAAACAGATGTCTTATCATTTTGCCAAGTTTCTTGCTTGAATTTTAGGAACGGTTCCACACGCACAGGGAGGTTTCTGTTAATTTCTTTCAGATGCTGGTGGAGCATTTCATGTTATGTAGGACTCCTGATTGCCACTTTTCCCCCCCGAAGTGAATGTTACCAATTGATTATTCTTATCCCTTTTAGGGGAAACATTGTATCTTCTATTCAGCTTATTAAATTAGTGTGTCAGCACTTTTAAGAAACAGGAAGTGCACTAACATAAGGAAGCGTTGCTCGGAACGGCTCTTTTATTGCATCCAGCTGGAGAAGTTCTGGGCAAGGAACGAAAGGTGTTTGGTGGAAAAGACCAAGAGAAATTTGCTCATGTGAGTTGCTAAAACTAAGACTTCCTAGTTGCCTCAGTAATACAAATACTTCCTTTAGCCCCAAAATTCCCTGATGTTTGCCCATAACCGGCGAAGTCCTGAGCCCTTTCAGCACCTGCTGAAGGTCGTGGAAACTGAGGAGATCCTGCGTGAAAAGATAATATGTAGGCTCTCAAATTAAACAGTTTTCCCAGATTAGTTAGATTAGAAACAAAACAAACAAACAAAGAAAAAGGGTGGGAGGGGAAGAAATCTCAGTAGTTCAATGATCTAAATTTTAATTTTATTTTTTTAGCCTGAATATTTCCACTGACATATTTTATTTTATTTTATTTTATTTTTAGTCATTCCCATAAAATGATAGAAATCATTTAAAGGAATTTAGGATTTCTTAAATAAAATATAAGAACAGTATATATGAACAGTTTAATTGAACAGTTTATATGGGTTCATGGATTTTAAACACAGAAAAATCTACTGTGGACTGCATTTAGAATTTTTGCAACCTTATAGACAAGTTGTTCGTGTTGGCAGATATTTTTGATGCAGTCTCATTCACTTGCTTTATTACAGAATAAAAACATATCAAAGGAATTAATTTTCCCTTCTGAAACAGAGCTGCAGTAATTATGCAAACTAAACTATGATGAGATTGCTTTCAGTAAGGAAGGAAATCACTGAAGTTAATGTATTAAACTGCTGTTTGCCAGAGAGAGGAATAGAGACAAATTGAAAAGTTTCTTTTTCCTAACTTCCTGAATTTTTAACTGTTCAGCCATTTTCAGTGCCAAAACTTTATATAAAAGCAAACATCTGTTTGTGCAGTGCCTTTTGTGCAAGACAGGACAAAGATGGATGGGGAGTCCTAACTGTGGTTGGCATTTGGAAGTCAGCTTGGAAATCTAGTGAGTTACAAGAAAAAGTAAATTCCTTGCATCTTACAATCTCTCAGAGCCTACCCAAATCACTGTATTGACGATTAATAGTCTAACGGAGATGGTAGAGGCTGCCTGATGGCGTCAGTAATAAAGGGGCAGACAAGGGGATGTTTCGCCTGTTACTAGGCATATTTTTTTCCCCTGCCAAACTCTCTAAAATTCCAAGAATGTGCTAGTTTTGTCTTTATTTGGCAATAGGTCAACTCTACTAACAACATTATCTTAGCATTGTAAAGCAACTAACTTGAGAAACAGAAGCAGTCTTTTTTTTCCTACAAAATGAAGAAATGGATTAAATTAATCTATCCTGATCTGTTTGTTCTTATGGTTGAGCTGCTGCCAGTGCCCAAGGGTTTGGGGCACTACCTAAACATCTGCAGTGTAGATATAATCTTTGCACACTTTGGAATGTGTTTGTTGGCATCTAAACTATTTTGTTCTGGGAGAATTACAGAGGAATGAAATCTCAACAAGCATTCCCGAATTTGCCAGTGATAACCTAATCCTTTGCCCTTCTTTTTACCCTTCCTCTCCTGTTTCTGCCCTCTTTACTGCTTTTAGCTGTAGACACACAGCTAAAATACCTTGAAGTTCCCTATTCCCACTGCGGTCCGTATGTTCTCTTGAAGGATCAAAAGCAGAAATAACTGGATTCCTGGGAGTATTCCAGTTGTAATATGCTGCCATAGAGAAAGTGTCAAGAAAGTAGGGGCTGGAGATAAATCCTGTCCGGTCACCCATTCAGCACTCACCTGCCAGAAATCCAATCTAGTTACTACTACAAAGTAAGGATTGTATCATGGGAAACAAGTCAAATTTCTCCTTCACAAAATATTTTCTGTTCAGAAAAGCAATTTCCTTAGAGTAATTTCCTCAGATGCTGTTCGCTTTTTTTTTTTTCCTTCCCCCAGTTCCCAAAGGAACTTGCAAATTGGCTAGTGCTAATGTTCCTGATACTCTAAAGACTTGAGCATCGCTGTGTCTTTTTCTGATAACGTGACTTTGTGGCAAGAGGTTCTCTCTTGAGAGGTTGATAGGCACAAGGATTATGTTCCGCAGGGTGTGTGGAGGAAAAGCTTTGTGTCTCATAGTGAATCCCAATCAACTTTTCCATCCCTTTCTGCAATGAAGGCCTGTGATCTCTTGTCCTGAATGCACCTCATATATAATGGGAATGTGGTAGCCCCACAGGTTGGAACAGAAACCCCAGACAAAGGGAATCTGATCTCCAGTTATCCAAAAAAGCTTCTTCCCTTACCATTCTGCATTTAAAGTGATTTTCTTTCTCCTTTCCTTGCTTCTGAATGTAAGCTTTTCTTTTTTGCATGTAAATTCATTTTTTATTGGTGTGAACAGGATGCCATTTATTTTTTTCATCTTTCCAAATCTTGTTAGGCTTTCTTAATAAGAATATTTTTATAATATAATTCAGGTTTCATGTTATTATAGAATAAAAATATTAGCAAAGTAGATGAAAATATTGTGAGGGCCTAATTACCAACTTGCATGCTGCTTTTTAGTTTTCTTGGAGAAGTCTTAGCAGACTTGTGTACAGTATATTTTACAGCTTTTGATGAAATTTAAAAAATACAAAATTTTCTTTTAAAAGTCTGCTCTAAATTTCAGAAAAATAAATTAGAAATGTATAGCTAGGAATGTAATTTTATGATGTGCCCATATCTAAAATTACCGATAAAGCTTTTGCTAATAACATTCATTAAGTAAAGAAACCAAGCCTACATATCTGAATATATAAAATGGAATTGTCAAACACAATCTAAGTAACAAATTAATTGTAAAAGCATTAAAGCTGTGGTGGTTTTTTTTGTTTTTGTTTTTCAGATTGCTAGCTAAGAAAATATGAACTGTATGTTAAAATGTAGTTAATGTAACATAGAGCCTTTGCCCTCATGGATGAACACTGTCCAGCAAGGAATGTTGAGTCTGGGCTCTCAGTGACTCTCTTTTCTCATCTTATTTTTCTGCTTATTTTTTCTAATATGGAGGAGAAATTGATGTTTTAAGATAACTTAAAGCACAAACTTTGTGGATTCAGTATTGGGGAGGATTTTTTTTAATGTTATTTATTGTTTTTCTTAAAATTGTATTGACTTCATGTTGTTCTCTGAGTGGCCTCACACTGGGTAACTGTGTAGGAAAACGTGAAGGAAAATGTATAGGAATCAGACACCGTGCTAAGGTGGCCTGACTAGGGCCACACCTGTGGAAAGTCTGTGTTTTCCAAGGTGCGTGGGAATGCAGTGTGGCTAGCAGTTACCACTGCATCAGTGGCATGGTGTACACATGAGGAAGGGGTTGCTGAGAATGTTTCCCTTTTATACTGAATATACTATATTCTTTGATACTGAAATTTCTTTAGAAAAAAAAAAAAACATACAGGAAACTTCAAAACATTAGCCCTTTCTAGCTTAATGTGCGATTGTGAAAAAGCAAACAAGGGAATATCTTTAAGCACACACAAAATACGATTTTCTTGGACATTTTTGGTCCCAATCTCTTTGGGAATGTGAGAATTTGGTCCTGTGCCTAAGGGGATCTGTTCCCCCTAACCCCCTTTACTGCTAGCAAAAAACAGCAACAAGCAGAAGATGCAAGGATAGCAAGGATAGCAAGTTATAAAAGGATAGCAAGTTATAAAATTGCATAATATCCTACAGAAGATATTGGGATATTATTAATATAAGAGTCATTTAAGGACAAATTGATGTCTAATTTGCATAAGAGAGTAACACCAGCTGTATAGCTCTAATCTCTTTAATGTATGCTTTGATCTCAGTAGGAAAGTGCTACAGTTTTTATTTGTTTTCTGGTTTGATTTAAACTTCTCTCTGAATGAAGTTAGTGCTCTTGTGCAGAATGAAAATAGACTGAGGACTATGCCAACAAAATTAGGCTTGTTTCAGTTCATAACGTGAGAAAAGTTCTCTAGAGTTTAGTGCATCCCGTAGAGACTTAGATCTATACAGGGGTCCATGCTGATTAGCCATCAGTATTTTGCACAATGGTAGGGCCAAAATGGATAATTTTTGTAGGCTCAAGATGTATCAACAGAGAACATAGTCAGCCATTAGCAGGAGGAGAGAGCTGCCCAAGATGCATCCCAAATCAGAGCTGGAGAATCCAGAGGCAAACACTGGAAATGACTAATCTCAACAGAAGCATTTCCTGGGTCAAGGATGGGATTTCTTGTTAAATACATGGATCACCAAAAAATCTATAGACTAGCTATATGGTTAGAGGAATTACAAAGATTTCACTGCATTTGTCTCAACATCTAATAAGATCACTCATCTGCTGGCTCTGTTCCTCTGTCTGTTGCTAGAGAAAGTTTTTGGAAGGCTTTTGTTTTGTCTCAATACATACTGTAAAAGTTGGATGAAAACTCAAAAATGTTCATGTGTGGGAGAAGAAAATGGTGTCCCACTCACTTTTGTGTGTATCAGCCCATTCTTATGGTAATATTTTGGCAACGTGCATACTTTTAAATGCATTTGATCCTTTTTCCCTATTATTTTCGTATTCACATTCCAATTTTTTCTCTAATTTAAATCCAACTTTTATTTTAGCTCTTTTTCCAGTGGTGTTATGTTTGCAGCCTGCTAAGTTCTTTCCTTGGTGTTGCTTTTGTTTTTCCTTCTTTCTTTCAGAAAAAAAAGCAAAATATAAAGTTGTAGAATATATATTGGTTAAATAGTCATCATTTTCTCCACTTAAAAAGTGTAATTGGTCAGAGTATATAAGGAATAGGAGAGCTTCTGGTTGGAAGGCTGCATACGATGACAGAACATGGAGACTGCTAATAGTAGGGAAGTGCAACCCCTTCAAAAGGAGTCTGGGAGGTCAAAATGCAGGAGCCATGTAATGGTTGCTTTCCTTTGTGTTCAAAATGGCTTTCCAATGTATAAAGCTGAAACAATAATGGTTGTTTTTAATTCTGTTTCAGCAACAAGAACAGGATCCAACTAACTTATACATTTCTAATTTGCCACTTTCAATGGATGAGCAGGAGCTCGAGAACATGCTTAAACCATTTGGGCAGGTTATCTCTACGAGGATACTACGTGACTCGAGCGGGACAAGCCGTGGAGTTGGCTTTGCAAGGTACTTCAATGTCATTAGCCATGCTGATTTTTCCTCTTTTTAACAGAAGAAGAATGTGCTCTTTATTAAAACAGAAAAATAAACACAGAACTTATTAAGGATTTCATCCAGAAATTATAGAAAGTGACCAAAATTTTAAAGAAAAAGGGGTCTAAATAGAGATACCAGCAGGACTTTGTTAGTTTGTCCTTTACTGAAGCTAATCTGGCTGTGTCTCAGCTGACTTATATGGCTAAATCTGAATTTATTACTCTTACTGAAAAACCATCTAGGGTAAGAGTTCCCTCTTCACAGCTTCCCCTTCTTCATTGTATTTCTCTTTTCTCCTCTGTCCCTGAATGCGTAGGCAAGAGTCGTGAAGGACTTCATCATGGTCTAACTCTGTAGCTGGGGTTCAAGCCCATCATCCATGCCACCAGTTAAGGCTAGGTTAACTCATTTTTATTTTTTGCTAAAATGTGGACAATACACATGGAGGAATTAGCTGTCCCAAGAAGGAGGGGAAGAAACATCTGCTGTGGCATTTCTGGCCTTTGAGGCTTGAATTGCAGACAGAAGACCATAAGGAAGAACTTCTAATTTCCTTAGTTCTTCTAAGAAAATCAACTCATCATCACTCTTCAAACATCACTCCTTTGAGTTTTCTGGCTCATTAACCTGTTGCCATTTGGGAATTAAAATATTTTTGTTCATTCACAGTAAATCTCACCTTAAAATCTTGTACAGCTCAGTCAAATATTTCTCCCCAGTCAAAGAAAAAATGTCTTCCATAGATAAATAGACACCTCCCAAATACAGTGTCCATGCAAGTCTACCTATTCTCTAGTTTATACCAGCTTTTGCGGGTTTTTTCATCAAAGGCTTTTTCTGCATAATTTTAGTATTTTCCCATGTCTGATTAAGTCCTGCTTTAAACCTAGGATGGCACAATAATCAAACTTAGATTGTCTATTTCTAATATCAAAAATAGAGACATGCTTTGGGTAATTGAGATTTGAGATTCTCAAAAATATTTTATAAAATCTCTGCCAACGATCAAGTTCCACTAATTCAGATATTTAGTCAATATGACAGTAGCTCTGTTACTGGAAAAAAAAAATCTAAAAATAGTGCACAAAAAATGACTGAACAAGTTATATCTCCCAATGAAGTCAAAAATTTTAGGGATTGGTTTAGCTGTGAGTTGGCCATGGGAAGTTCACAGGACTGTGATCTTTTTTACCTCAAAATCATTTATTTGCTTGACAGACAAAGAAACCCAACAAAGGAAAAAAAAAATAGAAGCAGTAGGAAGATATGTCTTTAATTATTTAAGACTGAAAAAGTAGTGAGCTAGATTTCTTCCTCTCCCCTTTAAATAAATAATAAATATATATATATACAAATATATAATAAATGTTTGCAGTACTTTTGGTGAAAGGTTAATTTGGCATTTTTATTTCATTCATATACATGTATTTTTTATTTTTTATGCAAGCATATGTACAAGTATTTGAATGTTAGCTCCTCAAAATGTGTGTATGTGTATTTGAATGACTTACAAAATGAGTATATACCCACATGTTATATTTACTAATTTTGAAAATACTGATGTTTTCGCTCAAATGCAGCATTCACTTTTTGGTGCTATGAAGGATAGAGTCCAGTAGCAACTGAGCTTAAAATTCCATAAGCATTGCGAACTTATACTCTCTTTTCTTTCTTTCTTTCTCCCCCCCCCGCCCAAACTTGCTTACTGACTCTTCCTGAAATGAGAGATTTTTAGGAAAGCTTTATTTCAGTACAGCCCAAAGAGTTGATAAATTCTCTGTAAAAAGTTTGTTGTTTCCAAAACCTTGTTTGTATTGAAGGCATTGTAAGAAATTTGTTTTAAAGCAAGTGTTTTCTCAATATTTAACGTTCTGCATTATACTACTATTCTTTTTAGAATAAGCTATTAATATGATATCTGCTCAGAGTTCCTGCTCTTCTGCAAGACAGATATTGGAACATTATTGGATGAAAGTTAGTTAAGATTAAGATCGCCCATGAAACATGTAGACATGAAATAAAGATTTTCATTTCTTGCCTTCAGGAGCATTTTATTAGGTTAATAAGGGGTAGTATATTTTATCAAGTCCAGTCGTGAGGCTAAATGACATTGTTTTGAGAGAAAGAGGAAAAAATATTTTTTTTTAATTCAAATCCCACAGGTTCCGGTTAGTCTACCATTTTACTGATTCAGCTTGTTGTCTGGGACCTGTGCAGAAAAGCCCCTATCAGAATTAAAAAGTGCCAAGACTTGCTCCTTTTTAGAATAGCTTCTTTGCTGCTGAGGTCATTGGGTCTGATTTGTGGATCTGCGTTACAGAAACTCAATGAGCAAATGAAAAGAAAATCTCTGTTAATGTCATAAAAACGTCATTTTGCAGAGATCTCTCTAAAATATAATCTTTTAAAGCATTTTTTTTATTTGTTTGTTTTGTTTTTGCTTTGTTTTGTTCTTCTCCTGGTCATGAGTTCCAGTTTAGTCTTAGCTGGAAGTTATTCTGTAACGTGGTAAGGTTGCAGCTGCCACCGCCGTGGCCACACTCAGCTGAGGGTGGTGGTGGTTCACCCAGTTCAATAGTGCTATCTATTAAGTCAAGTTTTGATAAGTCCAGTCACCTGTCCAGGATGCTGGATAAGTTCTTGGAAGCCATCACAGCTACTCAGTTACTAGTTCCTGTTTTAAAGTTAACTCAGAGACGATAAAATAAGGAACGGTTGCATCACTTAGTTGTGATATTTTAGTTGCGATCGTGTAAGATATAAATCTAACACTACAAAGGCAGTTTGGGTAGTCAGGCAGGTTTACACTTGGGTTTATTGCTGTCATATCTTACAGATTCTTCAGAATTCTCTGTCAAATTGGCATTAGCATTTTTTCTATGTGTCATGGAAGCCAAGGATTGAATTATGAGTGGCTGTGTATCATTTTTTTTTCTGCTTTCTTCAGGACTGCATAGGACTTTGAACTGCAGCTGTCCAAATTATCCTCTACCTAATCTTTAAATAAATGAGTATTGTATTTGCAGATTGGTATTGACTTTGGCTTCAGATTGCGTAAAAAGTTCATTCAGTTTAGTTTTACTTATTTGAAGCTGTGTGCTCTTAAAAACATATATCGCTTGCACATGGAAAAGCAAGGTGCAAAGGTGAAGAAATATAAAGCAAGAAATGTGCTAAAAAAATTTAAGCATGGAATCTCAATGAGCATTTAATATATGTAAATTATTCTTTATTTTCATAGGATGGAATCAACAGAGAAATGTGAAGCAGTGATTGCTCACTTTAATGGAAAATTCATAAAGACACCAGCAGGAGTATCTGGTATGTTATATGTATTTCTAACAACATGTGTGGATGGGTTACCACCTATATATATAGTGGAAGCCTGTCATGATGATTGTTGTTCCTGACTTCTCATTCCAAGGTCGGCTTATTAAAATTGAGTTGTCATGTTGGATGATAGTAACACTTGCTTGCTTGGAATACAGTATATCATTTTCCTACAGGGAACCTTTTCTAGGAATCTAGACAAGCGGTCTATGGACAAGCAGTTCAGTTGCTTTAAGCCAGCTATGCACGAACGTACATCACACATAACGCCCATTGAAGTCAGGAGACAAGTATTTGTTGAATATGCATCAGAAGAGAATTTGGCTGATTGTCCACAGACAACCTCTTTTAAAAGTGAAAAAAAATGACTACTTTTGCCATCTGCTGATTATTTTTCCAATATCCTTTTGAAAATGGCAAATTAGATTCTGCAGCAGTGCCTTTATGCCAGACCTTTCATTCTTTGGGATATTTCGCTCTCATGACTAAATAGGCTTTGAGGTTCTTCAGAAAGATGAAGGGAGATAGATAAAGAATGCTAATTCTAGAAATGTGCTAGGAAAAAGGAAGAGACACTCCATAGTGCAATTTTGTCATTGCACCAGCTCCTTACCCATTTGCCCATTTTGTCAGCACTGTTTTTGAGAGACAAAAGGCATGTCCTAGAAACCCTCAAAAATCAGGAAAGGAAATTCAGAGCAACAGAGTAAAATAGAGAATAGAAAGGATAGCAAACAAGGAAAGAATACATGCCTACAAATCCAGGCTTCTTTTGGTAACTACTGAGGATCCCAAGTGGGAATTTTGCCGTGTACATTGTTGATGTGTTTACTGAAGCCACCTTTATCCCACTGGTGACACATTCTCCATAGTCAGACCCTCTGACCCGAAGAACATAGGAAAAGAAAAGCAGCAATCGGCAGGCAGAAAAGAGCGTAGCCTGTTTTGTTCAAACGACACGCTGCCTTGTCCCTGGAAGGCCACTCCGGGCTGCGGTAGGGATGGAAAGCGGCTTCAGAGCGCAGGAAACCACTCCCTTCACCCGTGCTAATCTAGCACAGGGCTCTGACTTCCCTGGCTCTTGCAGCTCCCTTGCACTGGGGTGGATTGCTGAGACTGTGATTATTTAGTTAAAACTTCGAATGTTATAGATAGGGACTGTAGCATTTATTTTCCTATTTCATGTGTTTAGCAGTCTCTGTTTTTATGAGACGGAAAATCCCTTTAGGGGCAAGGAGATCATGGAATAATTTCCACTGAATGCTGCTTATGTTTTGATCCACCCTTGGTGATTATTTTTTAGTGCTTTTCTGCCTTAGACATAATTACAAGTAAAAAGTATGGGGAAACCGAGAGTTCAAATTCACCTATAGGGGGTTTAGATTCAATTAGAGACAGTAAAAAACCTGTAACTGAACCTCCTATTAATGTTTTTTAGTTTACTAGTTTGTGTTCCCACTTGTGCATTGCCCCGGCCTCAGTGAGCAAGCTGCCCCGCGTGTCGTTGCTGCTCACGCTCTGTTGCTGGTGGGCCGTTGCTGAGGCTGGAGTTACACCCTTGTGTTATCAGGTTCGAGCAGGTAGAAATAAGAAATTGCTGTGTGGAATTACAAGAATCATTTCTGCAGAAAGAGTGCAGGAAAGAAACTAAGGTAAATGTAATTTACCCAGAACTGGTAAATGTCCCAAAGGGGAAAATACAGAAGGGTGTCTGGGTGTAATCCTCCTCCCTGACTTTACCTTTTAATGCTTACCTGCCCACGTCAAAGTAGTCATCTAGATTGTCTGTATAAAAAATGTAAAGAAGCACACACCTCCAGCCACCAGTGCATCTCTGCCGGCAGCTGTCTTCGAAGGGGATGAATCATGTCTGAAGGTAGCTATCTCTCGCCAGTGGTTACAGAGAGCGTCTAGATGAGTGGCTCAGAAACAGATAACCCTAAATGTCTGAAAGTCAGTTAAATGAGATGAGTCGCACCCTCCATGAGGCTGAAAAACACTCTGCATTATACTGTGCATTACACAAATGAGTAGGCGCATGAAGGTGTTGTGAGGAATGAGTTCATTAAAGACCCTCTGCTTGCTTGTGTTGCTTACGGCCGGAATCGTGCTTTGGAGAGCCAGGGCTGTGGAGCTGCCTTGCTCCTTTGCCATGGTCTTTTTGGTGCTTGCGGGAATTGCTCAGCCCAGAGCAGGCATGTGTCCTGTAACGCAGCCTTGCAGGAGGGTACAGTTCTTGCGTGCTAAGACCCTGCAGGCTGCCAGGCGCTGGAGCAGAGGCAGGAGGCAACTGCGATCTTAGGCTACCTGCGTGCAGAAAGTGGAGGTAGTGGGAAAGCACTTGCATAAACAAAGGCTGGGAGAATGTTTTGAAATAGATTAGCATCTTTTGGGGCTGTAGAGGAGCAATGTCAAATACGTGCAAAGTAAAACCGTAGAAATGGAACTGTGCTTAAATTGAAACATTGTGTCCTAGAAACTTGGCTAAAATCAGCAAAGGGAGCTGACTATAAAAACATTGTTATCAGGATGAGGAGGGTAGGAGAGAAGGGCTTGTAATGAAATAGGTGTGGGAGGAAGAACATCTGTTTAACTAAAACATGCTTTCATAATGCGGCTTTGTTATTTTAACTAAGTTGAGATTTAAGTGGAAGAAGGGGTTAAACACAGCTATAGAAAACCTAGGTAAAACCTAGGAAGCATGACAACAGAGAACAGCTTCCACATTATAGGAACCTGGGATGGTTCACAAATGTGGCAGTTGTTGAATTTTTGAGTAATGAGTTACTTGCCCTGAGTGTTGATGAAACTGAACCCAGATGTGCCAAGCTACCCAGACTTTATTTCCATGCTCCATATTAGCCTAATGAAAAATATATTCAAAAATTAATGTTGTCCTTGTTTGTTTCCAATCACCAAAAAGGAAGGTTAGCTCAGAGAGCAATACCAAACCCTCTGCCACTTAGTGTAATCCTAAAACTCTTAGGACCACTGTATTAGTTTCACTGTTTGTTCTAGTCCTAGGTTTATGTTTTGTTACGTGAGTTATTTTAATGCTGGTTTTGTTTTGTGGAATGTAACAATTTGTTTGTTTCTCTCAGAACTTTGATTTTTGTATTTCCTCCTCTTTTTAACTGCATGATTTTTAATGATAATAATAATAATAATTATAAAATAATAATCATGCATTATTTTCTAATCTTGATATAACATTTGCATTTAGTTCTACTTTTCTCTTTGTAAATCTATTGTCTTTATTGAATAGGGTGTTATTTAAAGCTTTTCAATTGTGTCTTGTGAAATGTGAACCTCATGAGGTGAATTGCAGGAAGCAGAGCCTAGTATAAGGAGCCAGTACATGGAGCATGGGCAGTGAGGACAAGAGAGTATGCTTAGGCTCCTTCCCATAAAAAATTCATATCATGCTCAAATAAGTATATTTGTCTCATTTATACCATTTTACCTTTAAAATAAATAATATAGAAGTTATAAAACTATGCAAGCTTTTATGCCTGTTATAAAGGTTTTATGGATTCTGTCATATTGAGTTTAGCGAAAAACAATTTCTGTGATTTTTTTGTTTTAATAGGAGCAAAGTAGAGAGCATTTTGGCTGAGCATCCTGTAACATTTTTACTTTTGCTGTAATACTTGTGGGTTATGGTGATGACCCAATAGTGGTAGTTTATACGTGACTCACGCTTCTCTTCCCACTTACAGCAAAGGCTGATCACTCTGATTCTGTTTCAGTGTAGAAACTAAAGGCCCTTGTGAGAGCCCTGCCTCTCTGCTCGTGACTGTAGGCTGGGAGGAGGCACACTAGATGCAGTAGACATTGCTGGTTGAAACGATTCTTCTCTTGGACATCTGCTGCAGGAGAAGAATGAATAAGAAATAGCTGTCCTGCATCTGTCACTCCTGAGCCTGTGCTATCTGCTAACCTCTGAAAAGGGTCCAGCACTACAGAACACTGCATCGTGAATTTAAACCTCTGGGCAATCAACTAGTTTTTCTTAGTCATCTTTCACAGACCCTTTAGAAATTAACCATGAACTACAGTTTGAAAACCTAAAGGGTATCAAGAGGTCAAAGTGTTTGTGTTAGTCCTGATTGCCTCACTGAAGTCAGCAGAGCCAAGATTTTAACAATTAAATCAAAAATCTGCAGTTCTCGGTCCTCTAATTCTCATAGCTCGTAACTGCTGCTTATTTATAAGGAAAAATGTTGGAAAATAAAAAAATAATCCTCCTTTTAACTACTTAAAATATACTCCTGTGACACCCTTAAAATTATTGAAGAAATGTAACCCTGAGCGATGCATTTAACTGAGGACCAGGATAGTGAGGAGAATATATTTTGTTTCTCTTTAAACAAATAGAACTTCTGATACTTGAGATCTTGCGTTGCATAACTTTTTTAATCCACAGAGCTTTTGGCAGAAGTTTCTAGCCATACAGGCTTGTTCTATCATTAAAGTGATGTTTTAATGTTAGAATTCCTTAGTACTATATGCTTTGTCATTCAGAAACAGGCGATGAAAATCACTAAAAGATGCAGTTTAGCTGAAAACTGATTAAAAGAATACTATTTTAAACAATTTTGTCATATTAATATATTAAAAGCAGAGACTATCGAAACGTTGATGAAATTAGCCACAGAGAGTCAAGAATGCCAACATTCAATTCAATACAAGAATATCAGTTTTGTTGTTGTGTTTCACAATATCATTCATTATGTATTTGGACAAACACGAGCAAAACAAGACTGAATCCTGCCATACATATGTGTACAATATGGGTGTGTGTGCCTACAATGGGGAAGTATTTACGTTCCTGTCAAAGCCTATCACTTTACTCTCTAGATTAACATCATATGCATCTTTCTTCTGTTAAAGCATCAGCTTTAGAGGAAGGTGATCCAGGAAAAGTGGAGATGTTCAGTGCTTTACAGTCAAGTTTTAAAACACTGAATTGGTTGCAAGCCCCCAAAGGGAGCAGTGATGGAGGACCTTGGTGGCAGTAGCTCGGCAGGCATCTACGTACCATTAAGGGATTTTGTTGGTTTGTGTTAAGCATCAGTAGAGTGGGCATTTTCAGCATGTTGTTGTAGCTGTAGAAGCATAAATCCACTGTGAAATGTAGCCTTTTAAGTCAGTCACATTATTGTTCTCTCCTAACTATGGCTCAGGACTGCTGTACTGAGCCTCCCTCCGCCTCGCACATCCAGGCAAATCGCTGAGTGATTAATGGTCCCCGGCCTCTCTGGGCCTGCACACATTCAACAATTCCACAATAAAACAACTCTCCCTTCCTTCCTGGACCATAAAAAAAGATCGCTTGGCTGGTCTGTAGGGTTCATTGCGCTTTTGTTTATTTGTTTTTTTTATCTATCCAATATATACGTTTGTATACACAAGAGAGAAAATATGTAGTTGTGGAAAAAGATGAGGAAAGCTAATCTGAATTTCAGCAGTAAATCTGAAGAGAGTAAGAGCTACGTTCACTCTTCAGTGGGAGGGGGATCTAACAGATCGTGCTCAATTCCCATGAAGGGTTTTATCTCCTTCTTCTGAACCTCTCCCTGATGACTATCAGTTGTTGTGTTCTCTGTGCAATGAAACATAGTTGTACTCAGGTCACAAGTATGAAAGAACAGTCAAAAATCAGAGGTAGGCTTTTGAACGCAGCAGCCCTCACCCAGAGCGTTTGGATGGGGAGCAGGGACGTGGCGAGGGAGCACCAGGCAGCTCACCCTGCGCTGGTGGCCTTGCGGAGACTTTGATGCGACCTGGAACCTCCCCAGCACTTGGCTTCATTTAGAGGCACAAGGACAAGCAAGAGAAGCAGGAAGGTCAGAAATGCAGCAGTTCCCATGACCAGATGTGTGTTCAGTAACGCAGAGCACAAACTTATGGCAGATCACAAACTGATGCCTGGTGTTTTTCATTACTGCAGATAGTAGATATTGTATATACACAGTTAAATACGTGGGGGTGATTTTTCTCCAATGTTTCTTGCTTTTTAAACTTGCTAGGAGGCTAGGAGGCAGAACAGGCTTGTTCTGACTTTTTAAAACAAATTATATTGAGACAATGGTGGAAAATGTAAGCCCACAGTAACCCTTTCAAAAAAGTTCTGTACAACTCTTCATGGTGTTTTTTTAATGAAACCATAATACAACTTTATTTAAAATATTTACTACCTGTGAGTGCTATAATACAGAATCAGATGGCTAGAATCATGTTAAGCATTTTCTAATACCTTTAAATGCCATTTTCAAGCCAGTTACTTCTGACATAATTCAAACGTTATGTATTGTGGAAGTTGCATCTTCTTCTTCCCACAGATTATTTGAAATAAGTCATAATTAACCAAAGATAAAAAAGCAGTTTGGGGAGTAGCTTTTTTTTTTTTTTTTTTTCATTTTAGGCAGTTACTTAAATATTTGGATATCATACTTCCCTTTTTGCTGATTTTTTTTTTTTCTTCTTGTCAAGTAAAATCACGACTCAAAATAATGTTCTCCAGTTTCTGCCTTGTAATGCTGTTATTTTTGGTGGGTTTACTCCACTGTTTCATAGGTCTCCAATATTTTTCCAATGTCATCAGCCTAACCTTTCCCTAGTTATTTTATGAGCATAGGAGTTTAACTACCACTCTGTGTAAGGTATTCCATTCTAAGTTAATTTTGTTGTCATGTTTAGTGCTCAAGCCTGAGTCTCAGAAATTAAAAGGTTATTTGACTATCACATAACAGCAGCAGTAACAGCAGTACACGTCCAGATGTGTGGTCAATACCGGGAGACAAGTCTAGGGACCACCTCCAAGTTCTCTCTCCAAGCCCATTCATCTCTTATACAGAAGGCTGTTCAGAAATGCAGTGTGTGTGAAGTAGGTGTTTTCCCAGTAGAGCTGGAGCTGGTATTTTTTTATATGCCAGCCAAAACCAGTGATGACTGGATCAGTATCAGCTATGTCAGATTTCTGTCGATAATTTAAAAGGCAGGCACTTTGCCATGTTATCAGTCCCTTGAGGTTTCCAATACTTAGTGCTATTTTGAATATTTTAGATTCTATTCTAGATTTTGGTGCATGATATAGATATGCTACTATTTTACTCTAGGTTGTTGCTTTGTTTTGTTTTCTTTTTCTTCTTAATCCCATGTGTTTAATATGCACTTGGAAATGTGTATGTTTTCAGCTCCAGCCTTGCCTCATTCAGGTGCTCCCAACTTGAGAAAGACTAGAGGAGTGCCATGCAAAAGCTTAGACAGCTCATGCGTCAGGAATTACTGGCAGAGAAACGTCTGCATCCAAGTCACAACAGTGCTTCCACCCTGTGATTAGGGAGGGTGTGGTTTGGCGGAGCAGAGCTGTGCTTCCACCGTAAATACTTAGAAACTATTATAATTTAAGCTAGCAATAGGGAAACATACTCTGAAAATTTTTCCTTCTAGTTGCATGAATTTTAAAATTAGAAATTGAAGTCAGGATTACGTTAGGCAAAATCTTGGAAGGAATATATAGTATCCCATTTCATGGCATGATGCAAATAACAAGGTAAAAGAAAATCTTGAAGAATTTATTGTTGTATAGTGTGTTCTTTATAGATCAGATGTAAAAAGGGATGGAAATTTGTGGCATTTTTTTCAGTACAAGGTGGTAGGAGATAAAGGGTCTACCCTGCAGATCAAAGTTAAGTGGAAGGAAGTAGTGTGTCAGTTCTGGCTCTTCTGGATGAGCAGAGCGGTTGAAGTTTTGGGATATTACTGAAACTCCAAGGGAAAATTCAAAAACATACTAAAGCCCTTTCACCAGATTTATTCTCCACCTTCTTAAGATGTCCCTCCTAAAAGGCAGAGCTCAGCACTGAAATGACAGTCTCATTAATCCATGGAACAACAGACATAGAGCCAGCATATTCAGGTCATGTTTCTTTCCAACAGGTTTTAGAGTGGTACTTTAAAATCAGAGATATAAGATATTCCCGGTGTTTGCTGAGTATGTGACAGCCATTTCTGTGCCCTGCAGAACAGTCATTGATGCCCTGTGTTAGTTAACTATATTATTAGAAGTACAAATTAAAAAAAAAAAAAAAAACTCATTTGGTATGCTGAACACTTGTATATAAAACACTACCTCAAGTAATATTCCTTCTTTCTTCTCAGTTCCTGCAGAACCTTTATTGTGCAAGTTTGCAGATGGAGGACAGAAAAAGAGACAGAATCAGAATAAATATATACAGAATGGAAGAGCATGGCACAGAGAAGGCGAGGTGAGACTTGTAAGTCCTCCCTTCACGCTTTAGTGTGGGTGTACAGTAATGAATACTTATGAAAATGATAAGTACTGAGACTTCTTGGCTTGGCCCTTTGGCATATTAAGTATGTACTAGAAATGCTTACCTGATAATTTGCAATTCTGTACAACTGTGTCTTTTTTTTTTTTTTTTTTTAGAACAGAAAAAGTTAAAAACTGAAAGACTAAATCCTACTTAATTAAAGCATACTATACAATCTCCTTCAAATTGGTCAGGAATATACCTGAAGCATATCTTTCATAGTCAGAACAGAAGCCCTAATTTAATTTACATATAGTAATCCTTTTGTTTATGCAACACTGAATTGGGGATGCTTTGTAAGATTTAAACAGTATACAAATGGAGTGCAGCATTTTTTTTTCTATAGAAACAATGTCACAGTTGTTTTTAAACCCAAATGTTCAAGGTAATACTTTTATACATTTACTGTGGTAAGCAAGCCTAGACACTTCTTATATTTAAGACAACAGAATTCACGTGTCTTCTGAAAAATGGCACTCCCCATTCATTTTTATGGCTAATATATTATAGGCAACACCCTAATATAATCATGTTCATGCCCGGCCTCTCAAACACACACAGGTTCTCAAAGCTAGTTATGTCATGGATGCATTTGCTTCTTCACACTGGAACTTGGAAACTTGTATTCTTAGTCAACATCACTGACTGTCTTCACTAAGTAATTTTTTTGTGTTGCTTAACTTTCCCTGTAGAATAATGATCTATCCCTAGACAAATTTTTAGTTAAAAGTAATACAGCTAAAGAAATGATTTTTTTCAAATCCTTCCTTCCAACTTTTTTTTTTTCTTTTTTCTTTTTTTTTTAGGCTGGAATGACACTCACTTATGATCCAACCACAGCTGCTTTGCAAAATGGGTATGTCAAGTAATGGCACACTAAGAGTCCTTTGCATTATGGCAGGTGCACTATTATATCTGGCATTTAATAAACATTTCTGTGTTTTCTAGATTTTATCCTTCACCCTACAGTATTACAGCAAACAGAATGATCACTCAAACATCTATTACACCATATATTGCTTCTCCAGTTTCCACATACCAGGTTTGTATTTAGAACTTACTAGCTGAAATGATTAATCGCTAAATCTAAGTTTATGAATTCTGCAAAGATGCTATATTTTAATGCAGCGACATCTAAATCATGTAGGCATAAAAATGAAGGTCTTACAGGCTCCTAAAAGGGTTGTTTCAGGAAGAACAGGAATTTAATGAGATATATAGTGTCTTGCAAAATGAAGTCTCTAATTTGTAGTGATGCCTAAGGTATATGTAGCCAGTTCTGCATGTCATGTATGGTATTTTTTCTTTCTCTTGGTAGAATTCTTTGTATATCAATAATACATCTTTAAGATAAAACTTCTTTATCTAAACCCTTCATGAATTAACTAAATTCTATTTCAAAAATATCCCTCTATAGTTTTTGAACTTTTCTCCAGGTTATTTCAGTGCAAAACAAATCCCAGGAATAACATATTGTGTAGGTGTACTAAGAATATAGAAATATAGGGAATTTAAAAGAGAGTTCAGAATTGAAATTAAATTAGCATTCAAATTCAGTATTTTTACATTAGGAGTAAAGCATTTGATAGTCTAGATATGCATTTTTAATCCAAAAGTTACTTTATTGGGGACAAAAATTAGAACATTAATCGTATATATTTTGAGTTATTAGGGCCTGACTGAAATCTTTCAGAGAAGGAATCTCTCTTCATTTTGATATGCATTGTGTTGGGCCTCCCACTACAGGAAATTGCCAAAGAATTCAACATGTTGAGAAATAATATAAAATGTTTTTTGCACTTTGGTATAAATTTCTTAGGTATGCTCAATTTTAGGTCACTGCACATTTCAAATAACTTGCATTTAATGCGACTAATGTTGCAGTCTAAGATGTACATATAGTAATTAGTACTTGAAACATGCCAGTTGTCACAAGATAAGCTAAATGATTGGTTATTCTAGGCATTTTACACATGGACAGAGTAAATATCAGTGATTCAGGTCAGGTAGTAAGTAATTACAAACAATTAAATGTTTAAAGTTTTTACTGCTGTAGTCAGGAGGAGGAGAGGAGACTTTTTATTTTTTAGTGAGAGAGAAGTGCTCTATTCCTGCCTTGTGATGGTGAAAATCATTTGCAGGTAGATGGCAAACAAGCCGCAGTGCGGGCAATCTAGTTAAAACTGAAATTTCCACGAAAGCTCCCATTCCAGATGAGAACAATGAAGAACTGTTTAACATTAGTTTGGAGGACTAATAATTTATTGTGTCAACAAAGTGTTAGGCAGGATGTGAAAAAAGGTATTCTGGTGTAAAGGCCACTTGAATTAATTTATATTATTTTTTGAAGGGGCTTACGCAACAAAATGTGTGTTGTGTGTGCAGACAGGGCTTGAACAATATTTTTCAGAGTATGGATTTATTTTGCTTTGTACATGAATATTACAAAAATTACAGGAAGTTCTTACCTGGAAAAATACTCCCGTACAGCTATTCTTTGTTAACACATAAATTATGAATCAGTTTAGACTCTCAAATATTCAGACTGCAAGCAAAAGCTGGAAGTCGGCATGGAAACACATTGCTTATGAGCATAGAACCAATTTTCTGAGCTAATTGAAATATGTAGGCCACAATAATATATGTTTCCAAAAATGTTTTTCATTGTTGTTGTTGCATGTGTTTTAAAACACATGTACAGTGTGTTTTTAACTTATATATCATGGAACTTATATATCATGGAATTGTTGCAGTTGTAGTTACGAACATCACAAGGCTTAAAGTGTCACAGTAATAGGAAATGAAAATCAAACATTTGATTGAAAATCAAATGAAATATTCAGCGCCAGAGAGGGAGGAGGTTCTTGGCCGGCAGTTTCACCATTTGAGCATTAGTCACCTCTTCATTTCTGATCTGTTCTGATTGAAACTTGCGGCATTGTCATCTACACAACAGCATGGATCATGAGAGTGTGATTTATTTTGTCTTCTTTGAGGCACGGTATAACCTGTTCCTAGATTTATGCTTACTCAATGTAAACAAATTTAATAAAGTTTTGGCTAGTGTTTGTTTCTGCAGCTCCTGTGTACCTAAATGACAGTACTAAGCCAGTTACTGTCATGGTAGGAGTAGATTAGCCAAGGCTTTAGTCAGGCTGTACCAGTATTTTTGCCATTAAGCTTTTGCCTGGGGGAAGGGAGGGTTCAAGACTTTCTTTTTTTTTTTTTTTTTTTTTCTTTTCTTTTCTTTTTTTTGTCACCCCATTTTGAACTCCCAACTGCTATTCTTTTTCTGAGTGAAAAAGAAAAAAAAAAAATCTCATTTGAAAGGCAGTACCCAAAGGAGGGAAGAAGTATTTCCTTCTTGCAGAAAATACCTTGATTGTCAAGGTCTGTCTACCGGTGCCGTTCACAGGACTCTGGGAACGATGGTGGAGGCATCTACGAGGTGTTAAACATCTGGCAGCAGTAATGAGTCTGTTCTGCAGGCACAGGGTAGGTCCTGCCTTGTCCTGCCTTGTCCAACACATACAGCACCTATAGGAGATGGAACATTTCCATTTGAGCTTTAATATTTTGTACAGCACAATTTTTCAAAGAGCTGTTACACCATCTCTTTCAAACTAAGATAACCATATAACCTGTTAGTGTATCTTTCTATCTTTTTAATTTATCTTGTCATACCAAGTTAGGCATCCTGCCTCAATTTAAGTAAGTACTTAGGCAACCAGTGTTTTTGGAGAGAACACATGTTGCCTGTGAGAGGAGGAATGCTCATCAGAGGAGCTCTTCCTCTTTCTGTGCTTTGGGAATAACACATAGCAATTCTCCTGAGTCCTATCATTATCCTTATAACAAGAATACAGCAGAATTCCTGGGATTTTTGTTTCTTTTGCAAATCCAGTAATTTTTAAAATTCTAATCACAAGAGGTAAATCATGCTATATATGTGTGACCCTAATCGCTTTTTACTAAGGGAATTTCAAAGACAGATAGGTGCCTCTCTTTTCAATGAACCAATAATCTGTCACTTTTGTCCATTTGAACCCTCTGCATATAGTTGATAAAGTTTCTGAGACTGCTTTAGGAAACATAGGCTACTGCTGTGAAAGGTGCATGTAATACCTTGTCTCCAAGTTTTGCTTCTGATGGTACTCCTCAAGATATGGATGTGATAAAAAAGAAATCATATAAATCAGTGTGGCTCCACAGTGACCAGTTTCAATAAAAAGCAAGTAAACAAGGAAAGGGCCTTATTAATGTGATTTACTAAAATGCTACATTATTTTAGTTGGAATATACACAAAAGAAATGGTTAAATGGAAAATAAAATGCTAATTTTGTTCTAGGTTCAGAGTCCTTCTTGGATGCAGCCTCAACCGTATATAATGCAGCACCCTGTAAGTTTTTATGCTTCCTCATCATTGTGTTACTGATTGTATAAACACTTTACATATTTTAAACAGCAGGAAATGGATCAGTTCCCACCCAATTACTTCTAGAGTTTTAACAATTACATCATAATGATTAAACCATGGATCAAAAAGAAAAGGCAAACAAAGATTGTAACCTAATTTGGAGTGTCAGTTCATTTGGAAAAAAAGGGGGGAAAAAGGAAAAAAAAAAAAAAAAGAAAAAAAGAAAACCAGAGCAAACTCTGCAAATACTAATATATTACATATTGTGTTTGGAACAGTAGCTGAAATAAATATAATTATTAGCATATTAGCATGGATCTAGAACAGTTCAGATCAGATGACTTACGAAAGCCAGAAGGATATAGTGGTATAAATGGGCACCCACTTAAGTGGGTGCATTATGGGCACCCACTTAAGAAAACCTGCATAACTTGTGGCTTCCACGCTCATGAGTAATGTTAGTCTCCCTACACTTTGGCTGCAACATCTTTATGCCAGACTGTCAAGCATTCTCATCTATGCTTGTATTTTCCTTTTCATCTATTTCATTTGCCAATTGAGTACTACTGTACCTGAGAATTACTAGGTTTCTTGGTATAAGCATTGAAAATAATGACAGGCATTTTAATATATGCACTACTGTAGTTAACAAACAAGTCTGTTTCCAGATAAAAGAAAGGATATTGGCTTGATTTTAATTAACCTCTCCATGCAGATTATAGAATGTAAATCTTCTTGGCAGAATATTTTCTTTCTGTCCATGAAGAGAAGGTGGTACTGAACCTGAGCACCCTCTCTCACACACAATTATTGTATTTTTGTTTTTACTACTAAACACAACTGATTTTAATTTTGTTCGCTGCCAACACCGATTTTCCATAGAAATCTTGGAAGTTATGCTGTGATGCCCATAAATATGTTAAAATGCTGTATGGCATATTAATTTCACAGATAAAGAGTATGAGATTCTTTCATACCTGAAAGTAAAGATCTAGATTCCTGACTTTAGTTTTGGCCTGTGCAAAGACTGTTGCTGTCTTACTCATTTGCTTTGCAGAGAAGGCTGCAGTCTACAGACAGGAAATTCTTTTAGTGTTTGATGTGCTTATGACTCATTTCATCTACCCTGGTCACATGGTTGTTTTTCCAACTACACTCTGTAGCTTTTTTTTTTTTTTTTTTTTTTTTTCTTTCTCTTTTTAAGGAATAGTTATTGATTCAAAACACTGGTTTTCAGTACACTGCAATTATTTCTGTTAGCTTCAAACCTCCGTCAATTTTAATCAACACTTTTGCAAGTATAACAATATATACAATGAGTTTGAAAATGTGTTTTTGCAGAACATGATTGGTAAAATGAGATCTGTTGAAAGTCTTTCATTTTAGATAACCCTAAAAACCTTACGACTGTGATCTGCATGTTTAGCAATCTCAAGTGTTTAAAAATTCTGCATCTACTCTTTTAAGATAGATAAAAAGGATAAAATGTTCCAAGTGTATTAGAAAGACCAACATGGTAGCTAGCATTTTGACAAAGAACTAAACTTTTTACACAGTTCTGGTAACCCACTCCTGTAAAATTTGAAACCAGCCATAAGACAGGGTAGCTCTGCCTTAAGTATGAACACTACGTGTGTGCAGGTAGAATTCCCTCATCACAAATATTCTTAAAGATAAGAAACACACATTTCTTCTTAAAGCCTGAGATTACGAAGCTCAAGCTAAGTGACTGTCTACCTGCTAGGATGTTCAAATTTTTACTTTCAAATTAGCACCTGCTTAATGTGAGGTTTTATAAAGTGTTTTCAGTGGGCGTCTCTAACGAACTGTGCAGCAGTTGCATGTTCAGTAGGAAGTCAATGCAGTATTTACCCAAGCAGATGGGCTTACATTACAGATGGTAATAAGAGTCCAGTGCCTAAGACTGATAGTGTTCCTGATTGAGTGATTTTGCTTAAGGAGAATTCTTGTGGCATATCCCTTGGAAGGAAAGCCCATTAAATTCTCAAATCACAAGTATAATTAAAGTCTGAATATTGCCTAACCTTTTCTTCCTTCCTCTGTCTTAATAGGGTGCTGTACTGACTCCCTCCATGGACCACACCATGTCACTACAGCCTGCGTCCATGATAAGCCCCCTGACACAGCAGATGAGTCATCTTTCTTTAGGCAGTACTGGAACAGTATGTAGCAATTTAATATAAATATAACTTATACAAGTGGAAAATATTGCATGTAGATCATAGTATGTATAGCTTAATGGTAAAAAGTCCGTATTTTTTTTCCATCCAATAAAGTCTTAAGTACTGTCTCCATATATGAATCCAATGACTGTATTCAATAGCTTGTATTCAATCTATAAACTGCCTAGAAATGGGAAATTAAGAGTTAGTAAAATAGATTAAAGGAAATGAAAGGAACTTAGGAAGTAACTCTGGAGTTGGGCTGAAAAAATAATAGTTGTTTTTTACTCTTGAACAGATCAGAGGATAAGAGTGGCTGAAAGCTATGCATAGTGTGGTGGAACAGAAACTAGACCAGAAGAACATGGCTAGCTTCTAAACTGAAAGATCCTTCCCTTCTGAGCATATAGTATTCTTAAAAACAGAAACATTAAAATTAACGGGCGGAAAAATCTTTTTTCTTATGTTTGAAAGCCTAATTTATGGTCTTTAATAACACCATAGTGAAACATCTTTTTGAAAAGACTATTGATTTTGGAGGAAGCTTATTCGTGTGTTTATTGCATTAGGGAAACATTTGATACCTATTAAAAATATCATGATGGGTTCTGATGTATTTTGAATGCACTTAAATTTACATTGAGCTTTAACTCAATGTAATGAAATATCTGTCTCTTTAGTACATGCCAGCCACAACAGCTATGCAAGGAGCCTACATACCCCAGTATACACATGTGCAGACAGCAGCGGTTCCTGTTGAGGTCAGTATATATTATGAAATACCGAAATAAGAGTCATGAATATGATAGTAATCTTTGGCTAGGAAAAAGTATCAGTAAAGCCTAACACCATACCTGACCTGTGAATGCAATGTGTATTAAAACCATATCGATGTCATAATTCTCAGCAGAAATAGCTAGCTTATATCAAAAAATGACGTACATTTATGCAAAGTATAGCTCAGTCTAGCTTTGAATTTTGTTAAATATAACTTCCAATAGGAAAAATGACAGGATGAACTGTAGTTTTGGTCTTTTGTTTAGTTTTCCTGTGGACAAACTTTTCCAGTAACAGACCAGGATTGTAACTCTTTGGAAAGAATCCTGATTTTACGCTGGGATCTCAGGGTACTATACCTATTTCTTAATAGACCCCTCTAGAAGTCCAACCGGAGAGCCTAATGAAATGCTACACAGTAGTTTGTCTACTATTTGTACTTACCTTATAGCTTTTTCTTGGTCAGTACTCCTTTAACAGAGGAGTTGGATAGGGCATGCTGCATCTTTTTTATTCAGAATGAGTGCTGGACTGTCTCTGCCATGGCCCATAAATGATGTTATTCATTTCAAAGTCTATTTTTACAGAAATGCCAGAACTTCCTTGGTTCATATTACGCATCTCCCCATGTGGGTCAGAAAAGAACTTGCAGGAATTAACTGATTGTACTGTTCTTCAGAGCGCTATCAGCTGAATTAATTTCCTGGCTTCTGAGGGTTCCTGCGCGAAGTCCCAACTAAAATTCACTGTGTTGCATAATGCCGATCACACCACAGAACTCAAAGAGACAGTGTTTATACGTATAGAAAATATCTCTCATTCCCCTCACTGCTTGTGAGAACAAGAACACTGCTGGTTTGCAGTTGCAGATAGGAAATACACTAGCATTTATTTGCTCACTTTGGGTATGGATTTCTATAATATTGAAGCTTGTAATTATCATCAAAGCAGCTGAAGAAATAGTGTTTGATCATTTTGTTTCTCTATTTACTTAAATATAATTCATTGCCAAGTTGATGACTCAAACCTGGAATACCTCACCTGACAAATATTAGAAAGGGCTTAGATTTGAAAACTATTAATTACATGGAAATACAAATCGCAGATAATGCTCCCTGATTTTCTCTTTTTTTTTTTTTTTAATCTTCATTGCAGGAAGCCAGTGGTCAACAGCAGGTTACAGTGGAGACATCCAGTGACCACTCTCCATATACATATCAGCAAAATAAGTAACTGTGAGGTAGGGGCTGGTCCTGTTATGCAAAAGATGTGAATTTAAAGACATTTTATTTCATAATTTACAGTACTCTCTTTACAAACATGCTATTTATATCATATAAATAACATAGGTACTATCTGGGGCCAGACACTGAAGTTAGTTTGAATTTAGCCAGAGTTAGAAAGCAGGGAAAAATGAGTTCCAAAAATGAGTTAATGAATTACTATTAATAATGTATTATTAATTTCTCTATAGCATAACTGCATAACTGAATTATAACCTATCTTATTCGGCTGCATGCAAGAATTAAAGTGAATTGGTGCAAAAAGCTATAATTACAGTGTTAAAAGGAATTATACATATTTATATTCTCTGGTCCTGTGGAATATGCAAGGTTTGGAAGCACTTTGCCACTGATATTGAGACTACAGGAAGGGAGGTGAGAAATGATTGCAGAACATTTCTCCTGAAGATGCCCTTGTTCATTCTTTATTCTAGGAAGAAGCAACCTGGTCTAGAATTCTGTCAATTTTTAATCCTAGTCCCACATTGGGACTGATTGCAGACTTATTTATTTACTTCCCTACTGCAAGTTTCCTGTGTTTTTGTTTGCATGGCCTTTCCTGACTAGGCATTGATTAGTTTTACTGCAACTCTGTCCATGCGCTATTTTGCTTTCTGTAGATTGGCAATCTGAAAATATTGTTCACATTAACCAAATCATTCTGTTTTCAGTTCTGAAATTTAGTTCTTCTCTAACTCGATCTTTCTCTGGGTACTTTGTAACCCAGGCAAATTGACTAAATAAATTTTTATCAAGAAATTTTAAGACATTACTATGAAAAATTCCATTTGGATGCAATGCTGTGCTTTCCCTGTTGCATAGAGGCCTTTACAGAAGTGTGTTCCCACACTTCCCATGGCATGCATTTATTAGATACTCAAAAATCAGAAGCAGTTATGTGCTAGGAATTTCTGTTTATATGGTTCTCTCTCTAAATGCATAGATCTAACAATACACATATTTTGCCATTATCTTTGGTTTTGCAGGTCAAGTGTGCTATTTGACAACATTGCTCTCATCCCCAGTGTTGAGATAAGAACTTCTTGTATTTTCAAGAATATAAAGATAGAAACAAACCAATTGGGAAACTTTGCACATTCAACCAATGGCACAGCCTGCATAGCACAACATATGACCTGTATTTATTATTTTGGTCTGGCCAAATACTGGCATCTGCAGAAAGCCCACATCCCTGCTTTTTCTTCCAGAATAGGGAGAAAGGAAAGGCACAGACTCTTCTCCACAACCGAGCATAAAAATCATGGCTTCTGCATGTTCTCTAAGCCAAGGCTATAGGGAGTCAATCGGGGTGCCAAGGCTGGAGTCAATCAGTTTTCAAGGAATCTTTTGCTTTGCCTTAAGTCTTCTCTATGGGCATGTATTGATCTGTGATAGACAGGGGAGCAGAAACCTTCATGTCTTCTCCACATTCTGCCTCTACCAGCGAGGGAGGGTCTTCCCCGTAGACCGAGGCCAGGCAGAAGCACTGTTACTTGTACTTCTGTGCAGTAGAAGCCAATGAGTTCTGTAAGCAATGGCTATAGCAGAGGGAGAGGACACATGGGGAAGGTTAATATTATTCAACTGATTTCAGTCTCAGAGTATGGCATTTGGTATTTTGGTCCCTAGAACCTGTCGGTACTTGCCATTTCAAAGACAGGTGAAGGGCAGGAAATTGGCACGCAGTTATTCCTTGCCCTAAATACAGGGCATGCTGCAGTCTCCTAATTGTTGTGGTTTTGTTACTGTTGTCAAAATGACACTTCTAAATGCATACACAGCGCTTTGGAGAATGCTCTATTAAAAGTCAGTGCCCATACTGCCATAAATAAGTGGTAAATGACAGCTACTACACTCACACAAGTTGATGCAGTCAATCAGAAAAACCTATCGGGTCTTTTCTTTAACATGTCATTTTAATAATCTTTTAGCTTCTTTTCAAAATGCTACTAATATGCGAAAATAGAAGGACTTCAAAAAGCACTGTTATATTTGTATAGGCCATAAAACAGAGAAATGTACAAACTTGAAAATAACAGATTTTGTCTCACCTTCAGAGATTCAAAAATTTACTTTTTTCCATTAGTAATATAAACCCTATCTATTTGCTTCTGCTTTACCATGTAAAGTTAAATGAAAAGTTTTCCTTCAAACTTAATGAGCCTTGATTTGCTGTTAAATATTAGCTATCACAGAGGCGCGCTGTCTGCCTTTACACGGCTGTCATAACTTGCACACAGCCTGCCTAGGACTGCTCCAAAACAAAAATGTGTGCCTTTTGCAGAGATTAAAAGCCTTGGATGCAACAGGACCAAGCTCACACACTCGTCTACTTTAGGTCAATCAGAAGAAAACAACAGTTATGGCTTTGAATGCAATCTCACTGCTCCTACGGTGGAATTCTGCATGCTGAACATGTATTAGAGAGAAAGGGAGAAAATGCAATAAAAGATTCTATTCTAGCAAGGAGCCTTAACCTGGAAAGTGCCAACCACCTGTAGGGCTGCCTCAGTTTACTTCTCAAATTTATACTTAGATTCACTTACTCTTCTCACAGCTGTCTAAAATAGGAAATGATTTAGTTTATGGACAGCTACATTAGACAGAAAAGCAAATGCAATTGTAACTCTCCTCTAGCTCTGACCTTTCTATGTTACAGATGTCCAGTGTTGACCTGGCCTGGAGAAGGGTGCAAAGGCTGAAACAATCATGGATTTTACTGATCAATTGTGCTTTAGGAATTATTGACAGTTTTGCACAGGTTCTTGAAAATGTTATTTATAATGAAATCAACTAAAACTATTTTTGCTATAAGTTCTATAAGGTGCATAAAAAAACCTTAAATTCATCTAGTAGCTGTTCCCATGAACAGGTTTATTTTAGTAAAAAAAAAAAAATTTTTATCAAGTGTTATGGCGCAAAAAAAAAAAAAAAGGAAATTCAAATTTCTGGGTATGCACAGATGACCATGAAGACTTATTCACGTGCATGACGGAATTTGTGTTTTGGTTTATTTTTATTTTGTTTGTTTCTTTCGGTTTTTGTTTTTGTTTTTGTTATTTTTTTTAATTGTATGAAATGGATTTTCTGAAGTTTAAAATAGTAAAACATCTAAGACGATGTTCTGTGCTTGCAGTGTGTGAGTGTTGCTTTAGTGTAGTGTTGCAGTTAGTGTCTGGTCTTTTAGCTTTCTGTTTTTCTTTTAATGTAGTGTGAAGTGTCTTATCTTTTTCTATAAATTCCAATTTGCCTTAAATCTTTCAATGCTGTAGCTGTTTCAGTAAGTAGTCCAAACTAATGGTATAGAATGCTTTGACCAAATGAGCTGGTCTATTATGCCTTGTAAAACAGCAGCATAGGGCTTTTAAAGGTAGTCAATAAAAATTGCTGAAAATTTGGCTTTTTTAATGTGTAGTAAGTGTTTTTAATGATTTTTTCACATAATATGTAAGGTAGTGAAATGCAAGAGGGGGAAAAATGTTTTGTGTGAAACACATTTTCTGACTGGGGAAATTTTAATAGGATAAATTGTTTGTAAGGCCGTATGCCAATAGTTCCCTCTGGTAGTTTGAATGATTTAGGAACTCTGCTGTATGATGCAATGTAAAATCTTTTTTTTGCCTTTTTTTCAGAAACTAACTTGATGTTCTAGTTTTAGCCTAGGTAGAATAGGGAGTTTGGGGCGGGGATATCACCGAATGTTTTTGTCCTTCCTTTATACTAATGATAGTGCTTTAGAATGAGGATTGTGCTGAGACTTAGCAAACAGAAAATTTGCTATTGCAGCGAAATGGCAAAAGCTAAAGGACTCGTTTTCAAACATAAGCTGAGATGTAAGCAGAAGCATGATTGATTGGGTACTAGCTCTCTATAGTAGGTAAATAAAAATAAAAAGACTTGGCACTTTTAAAAGGTAACTTTACCAAAGAACAAAGAGCCAGTAACCAATAATTCTGATTTGTCTCAGCATTACGTCTTCTGTACTCTTTATTTTTGCCGGACCAGTTTGCGGTTAGGAGAATGTGCCTTTTTTGTACATTTGCATTTAGGTTTTATAATTTTAATTGATGTATGGACACAAAAGCATGAAGGAAGACTTGGATCCAAGCAGTGCCACACTTTACATCATCACTACAAGTGTTAAGTGTAAAGAAAACCAGTTTTGAAACTATGAAATTCCTGATTCATAAATACACAGTTATTTGTACTTCACATATTAGATAATTCACTGCTACTAAAGCTCTTTATTACAATTGCATATGTTTTAAATCAAATGATAAATTAAGTTGTCTTCCAAAACTGTGTACTTCTCTGGTCAGCTGTATATGATCAGTTATCTACCTCAAAGTTTATTTCCTTTTGTATTGGGACAGGTTGCTGGCCCTCCCTGTTTCCACAGACCAAATCATCCTAGCTCGGGAGCTAGGGCTAAGCAGTTGTTTCTTTCAAGTATTTTTTAGTTTTTAAATTTTGTGTGAGTATTGGAGTATAGATGTCAGTGACATTTCATAGTTTCAAAAGTAAATTGCTGCTCTGAGAAGTGTAGATTCTAGTGAAATACATAGTCATAAGAGATGTGTTTTTGTTTTTTCTTTTTTTAAAAAGTTGTGGTATTATTGGTTCTATGCTCCCTGGAATATTACTGCTTTGTAAAAGTCCAGACTTCCTGCAGCACCTTTCCTGGAGCTGGTGGTTTTCCAAGCCTGGATCTCTCACTACTTGATACTTCTGCATTAGTCAAAACTGCAGTACGATAGCTGTGCTAGAGGGAGGGAAGAGCTGCTGCCAGAAATGTCTGAACTAAGTGCCATACTCATTGTCTGGGTAAGATTTGGGAAATTTAACCTCTGTACATAAAGAAATAATCAGTTACTTAAACATCACATAGTAGACAGCCATTAAATTATAAAAAATTAATTTATGAAGAAAGACCTTTTGTACAGATTGAAAAAAAAAGATTTTCATAGAGATATCTATATGATCAAGAGAGTTAATTTTTTATTTTTGTTTTACTAGTGCCACAAACTTGCCAGTGGTAACTTATTTGTCCGGTTCAAGATAACTCTGTAGTTTTGTTTCCTAGGACTTGTTGTTAAACGCCAAAAGACATTTTTGAACTGTAAATTTGATTAGATTGTTAGCTTTTTTCTGTTTTATTTCTTTGAAAACTTTTGAATAAAAAAGATCCAAAAAAAAAAAAAAGGAAAATGCATTGTCTTTTTTCTTCAGTTACTCCTTCACTGGGGAAAGCCCTAAACAGGTTATGATAAAACTTTCATGTTCATTTTGAAGTGCTCAGAGCTGCTTTCTGCTTTACAGTCTGTCCTTTTTCCCCCACTTCTGTCTTTCATTAAAATGAAATTTTAACTCTTTCAGACATTACAAGTCACTTATTCTTTCAGGCAAATTTCAGACAAAGGAAAATACTTATGAAAAACATACCATCAAATATATCAGATTTGAACACAAGAGTTCTAGTCTTCCGTATTTCAGCCCTCACCATGAGTTGCATATAACCAAACCCAACACCTTGTAGTTGTAAAAGCAGGTTTAGTTTTCTTGAAATAAGGGTGGACGTGCAGGGGCATTTTGGTAATTACTAGCATTGAAGCGCTACGTGGAAGTGCTTTAGTCTCCCTAGCTGTAGGGAAATGCCCAGCCCTGAAGAGCAGCAGCAATACTTCAGTGGAATTCAGAGTTATCCAGAGTGTTCATCTTCCAGCTGCGCTCCCTAAACACCTGGATTCTCTAAAGATAATCTGCCCTGATTTTATTATCCTTTTTGGCAAGATTACTGATGCTGTGTATCAGATAAAGGACTGCCCTGCCCAGAACAAGGCTTGGAAAACAAGTCGGGCAAATATCAGCTAAATGCTTAGGCAGTCACATGGCCTGCAATGCAGCATCTGTCAGCTCACATGGGAGACAGGTCCTGATTTGGTCTGGGGCACCCATGGGGAGGTAGCAAAAGGGAAGAGAGAGGCGAGGAAACTCTTGGTTTACATTTCCTTCTGCAATAAAGATGTCTGCAACAATGTTTTTCTATATTAATGAAGAGAAAAGATTATGCTGTGTGCTACTATATCACATTTGGATGCCTGTAAGTGAAAACACCATTTTACAGTTTTGTGGTAATTGAAACACTGCCTCTGTATGTTGCTTGTGTGGAATGCAACAGATGAGAAAAAGTATAGACAATTTTTAGAGTTTTATGTTATTCCTGTCCTCCATTGTCATACTGAAATAGTTTCAAATTAAGTCTTTGAATTAAGTATGAATAATACCTTTCATAAACTACATGTAATAAAATTGTAATATAACACAAATTGGAAGGGCTTTTTTCTATCTATTTGCTTTTCTAATTAGTGTTTTGATAAACTTAGCTGTCTTACCATAATCCCAAATATATTTGATAAGAATGAATACTTAAAGATTACCTTTTGCCAGGTATAATAAAGTTATGCAGCCAACCTGCAGTAATACAATGTCTTTGTGTAGTATACTTCATTACATATAATAAAACTTATTTATTACCAGATGACTTGTTCAAATCTTGATTCTACTCTTTAGCATGCAGTTTGTTTGGTTTTGAAGCCTACTTGTAAAGTTGCTGTTAATAAAATGTTTTACATACTAGCAGATAATGATAATTATCATATTCATGTAAGACAATTTTATACTAGTGTAAATATTTTGTGCAACTTTATTGTTGCCCTATTATTCCTTGGTTGTCAGTGATTACAAAATGCTCTTTTAGCCCCCTCTAATTTCTAAATTAATTAAACCAGCCAGATACAGTAAATTGCAAGCAAGGCAATGACTGCAGCTTAGCAAAGCTGAGCTGAGGACTGCTTGTATGTATCTATCTACATTAATTGGGCAGTAAGTCAGAGTAGCCTAAAGCACTTTCCTGGTACTCTCTGTCAGATTTTCTCAATAAAAGGGCTGCTCTCCTAGTCTCTCTTTAAGTTCTGTCATGTTCAGGTACCTCCACCATGTAAAAGACAAACTGGATGATAAACCAAACTGTACCCCTCATGTTCTGCAGAAACAGCTCACATCATCTTGAGAAATCCATCTTACGTGCCAGAATACTTATGCAAGTTTGATAGTCTCACTTCTCACATGCACACTTCACTGCACTTGTTCCTTTTGCTTTGATCAACCATTCCAAAAGTATTTGCAAACCTTCACATGCTTTGGAATAAGATATTCCATCCTGTCCTGTCCAGCAAAGTTCTATTGTGAAAGCCAAATGTGTTATTTGATGGCACTTAAGATATGTATGCTGTTACCTTCCAGACACTTGCAATGCTGACATAGTCTTTCAGCTGTGGGAGATCATCTGTGTCATTTCCTAGCCAACAAATTCTGGCATTGATTAACCCAAACAAAGCTGAAATTTTTGGCTTTCACAGTTGGTCCATTAATTTTATTCAGAATAGGGGTTAGAATATACAAAACCTATTCTGTTTGGCAAGTTCTCCTCCAGCTCCTAAGAAAAGCCAAACTGATGTCAGAACAGCAAAGATTTACAATGTAGAGTGACCAGAGGGAGTCTGTAAAAGCCTGTATGCAGAATGAGTAAGTCTTTCCTTTTCAGGACAGCTCTAACCACATCTACGATGCGAGAAACCTGTGCAGGCCATTTCTCTAATAAAGGAGAAATCACATCACAGGAAAATACTATTGGATTTTTTTCCTGCCACAGAAGAAAAGACAGACTTGTCAGCACACAGGCTGTAACTCTGCGTTATTCATCTTGCCTTTCTCAGCAGTATCCCTTCACTCGATACCTACAGCAATGCTCTTCTGAATTCTGTTGTATTTTATCGGTCTGCCTTCAGCCAATTAATTTGATTTCTTTCAACATCTTCACGGGGATGGAAAGAGATTTCTGAGAATTTAAAAAGTGAAGGTATGTGACACCCTAAAGACTTCCCACATGCACACTACAGGTGTTCAGATCAGCGTGTTCAGACAGCTCAGGAAGCAGCTTTATTGTTTTAGAGAGCATTATGCTTGTGTTACTGAGAGAAAAAATTTTGGAGAATTATTTCTGTAAGTACAACTCTTTTGTTAAGGAAGTCACTTGCAGTAGGAATTTTCCCCTGAAACTGTCACATTTAGGGTTGATATTTGCAAGCAACACCTGGAAAACACTTAAAGGTAATGGAATTGAATGGAAGTTCAAAAGAAGGTAGAGAGAAAATTTTCCATTAAATAGGATGTTTTGCTAAATATTTTTAACTCTTAGCAAGCAGCAATAGGAAATGGCTTTTCCTTTGTATGCTTTAGTCTATCCAGAATGGAAAATATTTTCCTACTGATGGGAAAATACTCTGCTAATTTTATTGGGGTTCTAGCAAAGGGAGATAGTATCAAAGTGTATTAACTGGTATTTGTTACAGCCATTCCTTTTTATCAGTTTGTTCAGGCATCTTCAGCCAGGCTCAAAGATAATCTGTAAGCAAGACATACACAACTAGGAGTACAAAGCAGTTATTTATTGACTAATGCACACAAAAGACTTGGAGGGTTTCATGAGCTATTGGGTTAAGCATTAGTGTGCTCACCACCCCAGCCTGGTATCGAGGCATCTTTGCGGGCCAAGGAGGAAGGAAGTCAGTCCTGCAGCTCCCTCAAACAGACCCTCAGTGCTGCCAAGTTTCCCTCTTCCAATAGGCTCCAGCAACACCACAGCAGCAACACCTTTCCCCCCCTGCTAGGCTGGGGAAAGTTCCCAACAGTTCCTAACAGTTCCCAACTAGCCTCTCTTTTTTATTCCTTGTGGCTTTATAGCTTTCCCTGTTGTTTCTTTCCCTCTTGAATCCTTGAGCCTTTAGCAATCTCATCTCAACAGCTCTACTTCTGTCTGTAACTTTACCTTTCTTATCTCCCTACAGACTTTCTCACAGTTCTTTCTCAGCAGTC
The DNA here is from genome assembly GCA_013398735.1 of Nothocercus julius. Lineage (NCBI taxonomy): Eukaryota > Metazoa > Chordata > Aves > Tinamiformes > Tinamidae > Nothocercus > Nothocercus julius. The sequence goes on from VZSV01000018.1 coordinate 2,991,386, forward strand.
TGAGTCGAGGTTACACAGCTGGGCCGTATCAGACCTGGCCTTTGCATCCTTGGTACACGGGCTGCTAAACCCCTAGGAGTGGGAGGGAGCCTCGTAGCAGGGGCTATGGAGAGGGAAGGCTACATACTCCAGCTCTTGCCTGTGTAAAGAAAACATTATTCAAGTGCAATCAGAGGAGTGGGTAGTCAAAGAGTTCCAAATGTTGCTATTTTTTGCCAGGAGAGAATGAAAATCATTTTTTTAAACAGCTTTAGGAAGGGCCAAGCTAGCCTGGAAGAAAAAAGTGTTCAAGAAGTCACCAGCTGTGTGTGTGTCTTAAGTTCATGACTTCCTTCTGCCATGCTCTGCTCACTTTCCACACTTCAACGAGTTCCAGCTGTTGGTAGGAAGATGGTTCACATGTGAGTAGGAGGGAGTCAGCTCATAAGCAAGTTATGGGATTCATGTAGTAGCAAGCACATTGTCCCCTGTACAAAGTCACTCTTCTGTGAGTTCTAGAACACAGAAATTGCTGAACAAAATTCAGCAAGGGAAGTATGTTTGCATTCAAGGAAAGGATACATCTCAAAAATGAAGCTTGTATTATGCCTTTGGTTTTTAAGTTGCTTCTTTGTAAATTACATTTGTATTTGAGAGTGATCTATCTGTATGTTCACTGTAATGTCTCTGGAAATAGCAAAACTTTACCTTGAATTTTAAGGCAACTTTTTTGGTACCTATGTGTAGAAGAAAATCCAGGTTTCAGTTATAAAAAAAAAAAAAAAAAAAAAAGAAAAAAAAGAGTCAGGATTCAGTTCCAGGAATTCCTCTCCTGAAAATATTTTGCAGATGAAACTAACCAGTCATCTCTGGGAAAACAATTCAGGGCAAAACATACCACTGTGTGTATTACAGTAAGGGTATGCGAGGCTCATCTATTCCAGATGCTGAACGTGTCATCAGCTCCCAAGCGTGCATGCTTGCTCTGCTTAAAGGCTGCAATTAATTTGCTAAGCAACACTGGGAAGGACTCTTATCAATGAATCCAACCTTTGGGAATCTCCTAAAAATGCAGGACTCTCACAGGTATATGAGGGTGGCACAGAGCCCTGGTCTCAGAGGACCCCTCTCTGCTGGCCTTGATTTCAGTCTCTCCCAACAGCATCTGCCTTTGACTACTAGTGGAGGCCAGGGAGTAGACTGGGGAGACCCCCCCCAAACATCTATCCCAGTACTGCTGCTCAGGCCCAAGAGAAGAAATAACATCTTATCCCTTCAGCCACCAGAGGGCATCTTCGTTATGAAATGAAATAATAAGAAAGGTGAACAGTTCACAGTGTTCAATTGAGATGTATTTGCAGTTATCTATTATTAAAAACAAAACCTCACCTGGCCATCGCAAGACACAGGAGCTCACAGTTCCAATAATGTATTTTTATTCATCACCAAGCCAAGAAAAGGTTTGTCTTTATTACGGAAAGAAAAGCTGTTTCCCATTTTCTAATGGGAAATTAAACACATAAGGGTGTCTTTCACTGCAGCAGGAAAAAAAAAGAAAAAAAAGAAAAAAAAGAAAGCAATAAAGAAAGAAAAAAATGAAGAAAAAATATCTAATCAAAACCACAACATCACCAAAAACAAAACTGCTCCAGGCTGTCAGGGATAATCAGTGTTTCTACCTGGCAGATAACCAGCATCACCACAACAGGATCCAAACAGCAAGGCTGTTCTGGAGAAGTCAGGAAAACTCCAACGATTCAACCCAGACCAGACCTAGAAACCCTTTTCCTATTAATTCAAAGCCAGTCTATTTCCATATACTCTTGGGAGCATCCTTTTAAAATTACTTTATTTCATCATGCTGATAGCTAGAAATCCATTCATTTAAAATATACTATAAAGTTAACATCTTCACTGGAAAGAAATAAAGTTCATAAAATATACTGTGGGTCAAATGAGGCATCTACACCATAGAACAAAACCATGCAAAATATGTGGGGCTAAACAGAAAAAGTTGCTCATTTTTGCAAAGTTCACTCAAGAAGACCTTCCAGCGGTCAGCGAAGATGAATTCTTACCTGTCTATCCAGATTCCTACTAGAAATAGGAAAGTGAGGGGAGCAGTGTTTTATCTGCTGCCTTGTCATCATCTACAGTACAGTTTGACTCTAACGGCTAAACTGACCATAATTCACCCCGGACATTAGCATTTCAAGTCTCTGAATCCATTTGCAGCATCCCTTTTGTCAGGAGAAATCAGCTTGCATCCACTTTTCTGACAGCTGTATACACCTGTGACTCTGCCTTACACTGCAGCATTAAGGTTCAGGGCGAGACCAGCGTTTTTTGACCTACGTAATCTTATTCTTAGATGTTTTCTGCAAGAAGCATCAGTTAGTCTCTGCTAGTGTTTTTGTCAGCGTTAATAAGAATTAGATCAATCACTTCTGGACGAGGCCATATTGCTATATCAAGCACAATAAAAGACCCAAAATAGTACAGTTCATTGACATTCATGAATAACAAATACAAAATACTATACCTCATTGAAATACAAAGTATTCTCTGTTTTGCATACGCTTTCCCCTTAGGCTAAACAGTATCTGACACAAAACCTGAATTTCTGGGCAGCGATCTGGTCCAGGCGTGTGTTTGTAATTTTTGAGGATTGCTTTTTATATTGAGTGAGGCCTGGGGAGAAAAAGCCAGAAATCCAAGAAAAAGAAAAAAAAAGAGAGAAAAAAAAAAAAAAAAAAGAGATTTTAGACCTGACACTTTGTTTTTCATGGTTCGTTCTTTGCAGTTTTGCGTACATGTGATTATCTCTTTTGGCATCCACCTCAGGATCAGCATGACTGTGTTTGTCACAGGTTTCAAGTGCTGCTGCAAGCAGGACTCAAATTAGGACTGGTGTGACCAAAGGACAATAGCTCTGCCAACAAGACAGACTTTTTTTTGATCTAACCAGCAGATGCTCTGCTAGCGTCTCTCACTTTTTGCCTCTCTTTTGCCTAAAGGACTGAAACCAGCCTGTTAGTGTGATCATACTTGTGAGAACTACAGCTGTTTGCACCAGATCTGAATCTAGCCCAATACCTACTATAATAACTGCTTCCAACAGCTACTTTTGAAAGCTCTGGTGGTAAATTCCATTCCATATAGCATAGCTTTAAAAAGCATAGATTTTTCCAGAAATGGCTACTTACTCTCTTTACATAGGCTATTTTGCACCCTATTGGATTATTTTAGTTAGTAATAAATTGTTGTTGCCTATTCCTGGTCATCTATCATTTGCGAGAATTATATTGCAGGAGGAAGCCAGGAGACCTTGATGCAATTCAAACCTTGAACTTTTTTTTTCTTTACTCCTGTTCCTTGACAGTAGTTTCTGAAGAATAACAATCTAATAGACATATTAAAAGCCTGGCATAAATTACTGGACCAGATTTTCAGGCATCACTGAGGGTCAGGGGCATGAATGGTGTCTCTCCAGTCCATGCTTAAGAAGGTCTGCACTAGCTCTAGCTTTTTAAGCAAGCCTGAAGGCTACTGACTGCCAGTCATTTTGACAGGGTGATGACTAATGGGGACAACTGGCTCCCTCCCCTGCCATGTGGTCTGTTTTGGCCATTTGAAAGGGGAATAAGATTTTTCTTTCCCCTAAGGAAACGTTTTGGCAAATGGATTTAGGACTGTTAAAGCTTTAGGGTAGCTTGTATTAACAGAATGTCAAAAGGTTGTCCCTGTGAAGGGCAGGATCAAGCCCATACCGCCTGCTGTGTAAATTCCCATTGAAAAATTCACACTATGGCCAACCTGTAATCCCACAGGAATGAGCTGTAGCATTTCCATTAACTCCAGAGGGAGAAAGATCCAGTACTGTATTGTCTGCTGGATAAAGTAACAGCTTGCATGGATCTGTAACAGGTTATGGGCATTATGCAGATTATATTAGTGACAAATAAAAAAATACATTTTAAGTAGGACCTAATTAAGCTATGGAGAATGAGTTAAAAGTAGCAGCCTTCAATAATGTGCTTCCATCTCTTTCAGCACTGCATTTCCAATTAACAAGCAAAATTGAGACACATCTGACTGGTAATCCCCATTATCCAGCAGCTAATCAGAAAAGCTTATAGAAGGGCCTGCATTGCTAATATATTGATTGGAGCACCTCTCTCCCTTAGAACTTCATTTTTAGCCCCTGTTCACTTTTAAGATCCAAAGTGTCTTTGTTCGGGCAAGTTGGTTTTTAAAAAAAAAAAATTAATTAGCACTTCATAATTAACTAGCCTTAATATAGCTGGTTGCACAGACCTTAGCGGAATTTGTTTAACAGAAAGGAGGAAGAACAAAAGACTTATCCCTGCTTGACTAGACTACTTTTTACAGTGAGTGACTGAGAAGCAATCAGGCTATAATCTGAAGGCTGCTGTTTGAAGTTATATGACTAATCTGCATTTGCATGGTCCAATTGTTAGGTGGAAGGAGGATTTAGCCTCAGTAGTCACTTTATGGGAAGAACAATGTAGTCATTCAGCAGGACATTATCGTGAACTGACTTGAATGATAGTACAACAACCTATTCTTGACTTAAAAAGAACTGAGTACTTCAAATTCCATGCCTAAGAATCAAACTGTATCACTGATTTATTTGTTGACATAAATTACATATATCTAATATGTCCCTGTTGTAGACCCTGCGCGCTCTTTGTTTATGCTAAATGTGAATGTATTCTAGCACATGAATTACTATCCTCCTGCTTACTTCTTGGGCGCCTCCAGAATAAGTAATACGTTGGCATAACTTTGCCATTTGTCAGCCAGCAGTCTGGTAGCACATTTGCTCGTCAATCTAATTTTAACCTTTTCTCATACAAGCACTTGGTATTTCGTGTAAATCAACTAGACAGCCTGTCATTCAATAGGGCACTTTCTTCATAGTATTCTAAACTATGTGCTCTATCATATGTGTTCATTTTTTAAGTCGCAGAGGAAAATTAAAATTACTATATTACTTCTGTTTTCCTACTAACAGAATGTCAGGAATCTCTTTATTAACACAACAGAGATAAACGATAGCCTAGCAGAATTTTGTGTCAGTGACTGTGGTAATGCACTCAGCATTTTCTGATTTGAAATGTCTGTCCTGAACCATAAGTGGTACAATGCATGCCTAAAAGGTAGCATGAAGTCTGGGTCTGTTCCTATTATTGCTGTAATTTGCAATTAGGTATCCAAAATGTACACACAGTTTATGAATTTAAAATGTATTTATAAATAATTACGTAGTGGTTACTGGCGACTGCAAAAGAGAATGTATTTCATTTTGAAATACAAGCAAGTTTGTGAATGTTCATTTCCTTTGATAATTTGTGTAATGAACATGAAAGGTTTACTGTCATGTCCTTTGTTGCTTTTTGATAAATTGATTTGGTTATGTAAATAGTATGTTTAAATTGCAGTTTTATCTGTTTGTCAGGGTTGCTGTAACTATGTATCACTTTGATATCTTTTTTTTTTTAAAAAAAAGAAAGTCATAGTCCATTTACAAAATCTAAACACATTCTGTCTCTTTAAGATATTTTACTGCATTAAGGATGTTTGAAAAATGCAATTGTCAACTTGCGTCAAAATGATCTGTGACATCTACTGAAATTCAGTCCCACACAACACCTGTAATCACTCAGTGCATTGTAAAATAGTTAACTGCTAAACAATTATGAAAGCTAGAGTTTGACTTATCTAATTCTTCCCTGTTTATACTCTGAGACGATTACACTACATTACATTTCACTCAGGCACATGAACGATAAAATAAAGCTACATACATTTAATATTAGATGCTGTTCTGAATAATGATTCACGACATCGAGTCTGATGAGAAGCAGATACTAAAAGGCACCTGAGCTTCTCCCCACATTGCCTAAGAGTCCGTTCACCAAAGACTAGAAATGAAGCACAATTTCTCCTATAGCATCACACAGGTCCCTCAGTCCATTCCTTCTTGTGCTTCTGTTTACATACAGACTTCATCATGCTTTCTATCTGTCTCACTGTCCCTTCCTTAGCAACATCTGTACATGGTGTTCACCAAAAATTTCCTGCTGTTTCTGTGGAATAAACTTATCTCTGCTGAGTGTCCGGGGCATGAGTTGTACAGAGTTATCTTTGTGCAGTCTCTACCATGAAGAGCTATTTCCGACTGAAGTAGTGCTGTAATGGCAGTAATACTATATATTCTGCTCCTACTACCTCCATTATTTTTCATATCTACAGATCAAGTGCAGGTAATATTTGACCATCATGATCTAAAACTATATATGACTTAATTTATCACTAGTCCTTCATTATATATGACTTCATTTAGTACTTGAAGTCCTGAGCACAGATTAAGTAAATGTCTTCAGGAACACAGACCTGAGAGTTCTGGCCATGAATTTTATTCTGAATACATGAGAGGAATTTGTCAATAAAATGTTCAGGTAATCACATTACTTAATTTTGCACAGCAGAATTATATGTCATTTCATTCTTCATGTTTTAGAGAAGTTCTTTAATGAGTTGTTAGTCTTCTAGATCTAGATTTTCTAGGCCAGGCATCTGGAGATTCTACTCTCAAAGTTATATACAGGCAAGTTCAATATAGTCAGTGACACGGACTGTCAAAAGCGATGACAATATTTGATTTTGTTTGAGCTTGTCAACAATTTTGCATGTTCTTCGGTTCATTGAGTATTAGATGCCGTGGCTTACTAACATCGTTCTTGGAGCTGTGAGAAGCACCTAGTACAAGAAAGTGCATATTGCCAATAATTCTTTGCTCTGAAGAGAAGCAGCAAATTTTTGAGGATTTGAGGGGCTGTGAGGATAGGAGGGGCTTTAGCAGAAGAATATTTTCTGTTTTATTTTTTTTCTGATATGATTTATTGTTAGTGAATTAGGGCATACGTGCTTGTGTTTCACAAACATGAAATGCATTTTCAGGAGCAACTAGTGAGTCAACTTTAAAATTATTTTTCCAAGAGCCATTAAACATATGAATTCTGTCAATATCCATTTCTTTCTTTATCTTAGTCCTGCCTGTGAGATGGCAACTCTACACATCAACATCTGAATTTGGCTCCAAAGAGGGTAAAGCGCTTGCCGGATGTGTGCCGGCAACAAATAAAGCTCATAGTTATCATCTGCAACAATATTTATATTACTTTGATGTAGACAGTATAAGCATCATAATAAGGTACTGTCAGCCTAAACTGCACAAATTTATGCCCTCTCTGAACACTAATGAGAACTGTGGATATTCTGTTCTCCCTAAACCGTGTCTGGCATCCTAGCTTGCCAGGGTTTCAATATCTATTCTCCTAACATCACCATATTTATAAAAAAAAAAAAAAAAAAGAAAAAAAAAGTGCTAAAAGGTAGCTAGAAACATTCTAGTGAAGGGAGATTTGCAGAGTTGCACTTAGGAAGAAATTACATTTTGTATGCCTGTAAATTTGATTTTCAAAGACATATAATAAATTCTTTAATGTTTCACAGTTTAAATATAAACATTATATATGTCTATACGTGTGTGTATATATACATGTGTGTGTACTTATATGTACACAGATAGAGCATATGTGTGGGGCAGGTGTGTATTTTTATACAGACACATAGGCATATATATATGTATACATATATGTATCTATGTTATTTTGCTATTATTCTCTCTCTCTTCTGGTGAAAGAGACCAATTCTGGCAAACTTAGTTTGCAGTGAAGCCAAACTGAAAGTCAACCATATAGCATTTACTAGATTTCTCTTAGCAGCTGCACAGGTCAGAAGGCGTGTTTGTCCGTTCAGAAAGTTGTTTTATTTAGTGCCCAGTGACTTTCCAAGCAAAACTGTAGGTGCACGGCTGAATGTTGGGCGAGCGTGGGTGGGAGCGTGCCGGATTCCCGGTTATATTTAAGCGGTGAGCGCACGAGAGGCGACGCGCTCCTGGGCTAAAAGCAACGCGTGTTCCCGCTGGCCGCAGCACCCTCCGCCCAGCTCCCGGCACGCAGCCGACCGTGCGGGGCTCTGCGCCGTCGAGGGAGGGCTCCCGCGGGGCAGAGGCGCTGAGCCTCCCTTGCCCGTCACTCGCCTGCCCGCAGGGCCTGCTTGGCTGCCCGGTCGCGCACGCGCACCTTAGCGCGGCGCCGCGGTGGGCGCGCTGCCCGGCCACCCACGCGCTTGCCGAGGCTCCTGGTGGCTCACCGCCTCTGACTAAGGGCGCAAGGGGCAGGGAGGAGCTGCGCAGCAAGGTGCCACCACCCTGCCATGGGCCACGGGGACGCTGCTGCCGTGTGCCACACCTGAGTCCTCTGAGCGCATCTGCGCCCATAAGCGATTCACAGCTCCTTAATGAGGTCCCAGGGACACGTCAATATCTGCCATAATAAAACGCCATGATGTGGGCTTATAGGAAGCAACATGTTTTCCTGTTCCTCCTCTTCAAATTTTGTCCTTTGGTGGCTCTTCTATCCACTTCTAATGGACTCCACTCTTCCTGTGTAATTCATTACTCCTGCCTTCGCCTTTGTATCATTCTGTTGAATTCCTTCAGGGCTCGTGCCTGGTTCCCTAGACCTTTCCTCTTTGTTATTTTTCCCAGTTTCCCTCTCCTCTGAAACACTTCCCACAACTCCCCACTTCTTTGCAGAAGCCATTCAAACATCAGTGTTAAAAAGCCATCCCACCCTGGAACCCCATGCGTAAGCCCCAGGCAAATGGGACCCCTCCAGGGCTGCTGTTTCCCCTGAGGCAGGGAGGGAGGAAGATCCCATATTACATGTTTTGACTGTGACAAGGTGTCCTGGTCCTGTCAGCCAGGTGGGAGTTAATGGGGGCCTCATTACCTCCCCACCTGTGTGCCTGCGGCCAGGCATGGGGGGTGCCTGGTGATGGGGAAACGGAGAAGGGTGGGGGTAGTTGAGGTGGGTGTTACCTCCCTAAGTGGATTTTGTAGAGACAGGGTGGTGTTTTTATTGCTCTTTGTGGTAGAGGGAAAGTGAGGGGTCTCCAGCCAGGGTGAGGGGTGGCTGCCTGTCCTGTGCTGGGTCCACATGCTGCTTGGTTACTGCTGCTTGTGTTGCTGCTCCTAGAAATGCCTTTCTGTGGCTCTTCAGGCCTTTCTGCTCTTCATCTGCCTCCATGTCTGACCCCAGGGTAGGTCCCTAATCTCATTCTTGCATTCTTTCTTCTTGCTTTCCCATTTCTAACTGTTCTCCTTCCATTTCCAGCCCAGAGGAGCAGTATAATCTAGGTGTACTGGGACATTAGATTAGGTTTGTACATTGCTCTTCTGACTCACAACCTGTTGATGCTGACTCTTGCTTGCTGGTACTGTCAGCTGATCTTGCTTTCTTGCTGTTTCTGGCTTTAGCTTGGGTTTATGCTGTGTACTTTGCTAACAGGGCCCTTATTTCTGCCATCTGGAATGAGGGAAGAAAGTGGTTACTTAAATCCCTATTGATATACAGCATATGAATTGCAGTTTTGAGTTTTATGAACAGCCTCTGTCATGATGTCTCATGTGGACAGCCTCATGCTCATTGTACTAGAGATAGACACAATGTCACCATTGCTATAAATAGCCTGGCTGCTTATTAAGGACTATTAGTGTACCCTCTGGGAAGAATAGGACTTTTGAAAAATGGCATTTTAGGACAGTTTTCTAGAAACTCTCTACAGAAGAGAACATGTGGAGAGTGGAAAACTTGATAAAGAAAGGCAGGAGTCAAGGCGTTAATCTCTGAAACACAGACACCAGGTGGGTCTGGAGCATTCGGAAACCCGAGTTCGGAGGAGTAAGGCAGCGGTGTGCCTTTACAGAGGGCTCGGCTGGGGCTGGCGAGGGCAAGGCAGCTGACGCCAAGTGGAGAGGGTCTCCGAGACGCGGCGGAAAGCTGAGCCATCGTGTGAGGGCTCTTGTGCGCCGCGGGAAGGCGGCTTCACACGCGGAGGATGCCCAAGCGGAGCGGGGAACATGAGGTAAGGCAATTTTTATTTTTCCCTGTATTTATTTTGGAGCAAAGCAAGAAGTGACTGTATATAGAAACTCTTTGTGTTTAAACTGTTCAGCTGTTAGCTACATTAGCTGTCTTAGCTATTAATCTTTTGAGTGTGGAAAGCACCTTTACTTTTTAGGTAAACACCAAGCACCCTCAAGGCAGGTTTGGTAGGGATTAGTATTTTTAAGTTAGTGAAGGGTCTGGAGTTTGTTGTTCGGAAGGTTATAGGACATGTGGGTTGTTGGTCCTCGTTTTTGTGAAGAAATGTGCTGAAGAGACCAAAGAGAGGAAATGTGTAGCTGGTCGCCTAGCGACAAAAGTTTTATCACATTTTTGCGAGAGGTCAAACATAGCATAGCATTAAATGACTGTTAATAAGGTTTGGTAAGTGTTCTGTCTTGGCTATTAAAAGTAACAAATGCCAAGATATTTAGGGACTTTGCTTGCAATAGGCAGCAGGCAGAGCCTTTGGACCCCACCTCCCGGAGCTGGGAGGATTCCAGGAGAGCTCGTGAGTGACCAAAGCTCCCTTTGTGCAATTTGGAGTCGGCTGTAGAACCAAAAGGTTGCCTTTACCAAAAGGAAAGGGAGAGAGCATTAAATTTAGGGATATGACTAACTTGTCCTGAATAGTGAGGAAAACACCTCGCTCGCCTGTTATCTTCTCTGCTTTGCCTCAGTTTTGGCTGAGGCCATCTGATGACTGTTTCCCAGTGCAGTCTGTCTGCTGTTGGCAGTTAATGAAGTCACTCGCAAGACTCCATTCCCTGGGGAAAAACACTGCTATGAATAGACTTGTTACTTACATCTCTGGTTGCAGTGCTCTTAGCACCACTTTTGCTGTGCCACCATCTCTAATGATTATGCCATTTTTGAACAATTGTCTTTCATCGCTCAGTTACTGCCATTCAGGATGCCAAAGGTGGCCTTCTCGCTCCTAGCAGAGCTCTCTGAATGCCCATGTGTTGTCTCCTGATGACAGATTCGGGCTCTGAGGTGCCACAGACTTAACAAAAACGTACAGAATGTGAAGCAGCAATGAGTAATGTTATTGCAGCACCAACTTTTAATAATAGTCCACAGCGAACTTCATCTTGAGATTTCATCAACGCACATTCTATAACAAGGAGAGAAAAAAAAAGGCTTTTTCTGAGAACAAAATATTTCTGGCCTACTGAAACAGAAAGGGAAACTGTTAATCTTATGAGACATATTAAAGATCATCACCTGGATGCTTAGCACAGCTTGTGTGTCTAGTTTTGATTAAGCTTATGCTGAGCTATAAAAGAAATCAAATCAGTAGTAATAAAGAACGATTAATCATTATGGGACATTGTTCAAAGTACAAAAATGTAAATTCTTGGCACTTATAACTAGGCATATAGCTGCCACTTATGCCAGTAAAGGTATAGACTACTCAGTGCAGTAGGTCTGTGCTTTCATGGCTTGTGATTGAAGTCTAACCCAAAATAATTTTACAGTTGAACATCTTTCTAAGAAAATTTAACTGTTAATACCAATAGATAATAAAGGGAAAAGGAATGTGTAAAATGACATTAACTTTTAACACTGCCTGTTCTTTCTTGGGAAGATGTTGAGGGCAATTTTTTTTTTTAAAGTGTGTTTTATATATGTAGATTTCTTGTTTCCCTCTCACAAAACTGTCAAAACTTTAGTTTTCAGAGAGCTATGATGACATCTTCAATAAAATGCAAATGTAGATTTCTTTTCATCATGATCAAAATGTCTGCACCATTCCTACATGAGCACAAAGTTGCTGTCTCATATGAACATGCTCCCTATCCTCCTACTTCTACAAAACAAAAAAAATCCCCCAGACGTGTTAGTCAGACTCTTCATTTCATATTAATTCTGGATGGCTGAGTAAGTTTGAATGATTCATTTAAAGCTTAGCATCAGCCTTTAATGTGCTCAGCCTGACACATGGCGTGTCTTATAATATCGATATATCTCATCAACCTAGCAATCTGTATCAGCTTGCTGAAACATGCCATGAAAGGGAACTGATGTAGTAGTCCTGATCTGCTTCTCTGTCAAAGCCTTAATTAAAACATTCACGCTGTCTGTTAAGAAGGAAGGGGCTTGGGGAAACTCGTAAGATGCCTGTGCTGTCATTAACAACATTTCATTTTGAAAGTTTAGGAAGACAGAAATATGCCTCTTAACTCACTGCTGTGACCTGGACAGCATCTCAGTGGCATCCAAAACGCTCGTCTGACTTGCTATCTGGTGTCTTATGTATACGACAACACAGATTACTACCTCAGACTTCCCAGCAGGCTTGCTAAGTGCTTTCTGCCAGTAACAACTAGAGCAGCTGGTGTGAATTCAGCAGAACTGCAGAGCCTGAAGAGCATTGCTCTTGCAGCTGTTCTCATCTGTTTGCGAGGGGCGCAGAGGTGTGCGGCTGACGGCAGGTTTCACTCCTGGGGTTTATGTTTCCCACTGCTGGTGCTCAGACAGCCTGAAGGCTGCAACAGGGTTCCACTGTTTCTGGGTGTGTCAGCTGGGATGCAGAGACTGATCAAAATGAGGTTTCATTCACTGCTAGGTGCTCAAAAAATGAGACCCTGCCAGTCTACTCGGGAACAGCTCTAGTAGGATCGTGTCTCCTGGCTGTGTCTGCAGAGGTCACTTGGTGACTTGCTAAGGCCCTACAGAGATTGACTTATTCCTCCCTTAGCAGAACTGTCTAAAGCAAAGGACTGGGAATGCTGAAGTCCCTCCTCAGGGCAGAAAACCTTCTGGTAACAATCATCCTTACCATCACCAGAAGGTGTTTCTTGCCCCATTTGGTTCCAAAGTGTTGCACTAAAGGCAATTCATCTGATTCAGAAAGGACATTAAAATCAAAGCCTATGCTTTAATCAGCTGTTTAAAATCAACTTCAGCAAACTTTGCGCCTTGTCTGATCTTTTCCTGGCTTCTGCATCCTGTGTGCTTTTTTTTTTTTTTTTTTTTTTTTTTCTTTTTTCCCTCCATGAAAGCATTCAGGCTCAGCTTTGGAAATCCCCTTCCCCTGTTCCCAACACTAGGCTGCTATTTTTCTGGCAATATTTACCTGCTGTCCTTGTGGAATTGAATCAAGGACTCTGTGGTGCCTGTGCTGCTATTGGAGTATTAATAGAAATTATAAACGAAAAGAGGCTGACAGATTTCTCCCACAAGAACTGCACTAAGGGATTTCTTAAGCCAGGAAGGCTGTCTAGGCAGAAGCTTCAGATGCTGTATCTGTGCTTAAGTCTGGACTGGCTCTAGTTGCAATAGAGGAGTAAGTTCTTTCAGTGAATAATCTGCCTTTAAAATCACTAATAGAAGAAGAAAAGTACTAGCATCATTTAACAACAAAAACAAAGAGGCAAAAAAAAAAATCTTACATACTGTGAAGACAGTGAGCGTAGAAGAATGCAAGGAAAAAGCCAAGACTTGACAGATTTGTTAATATATGATTCAGAAGCACTAGCTAAATCAAACTGCTGTAGCTCAACTCACAAACACAGCAAATGAAAACAAAATGTGTTTTCTGAAGAACTAGGGGAGAAAAGAAAAAAAATTCATATAAAGGTGGTAGGAATAAATCAGATGGTAACACATGAAAATATAAATATCAACTCAGTATCCAGTAAAAACAGACTTTATTACTCCAAGTGAGCAAACGGATGGTAAAAATGAATGTGTTTATCAGTAATGCAGTTTTTGTGCGTGAATCCTAGATAGCTGTGTTTCAGGTAGTTTTAAGATACTGTCACAGTCTAAATAAAGGACCAAAAAGGTTTATTTGCTTTTGTATATTGGTTTAAACCATAAATATTGCAATTTTTTGAAGAAAGAGAAAGAAAAATAATGACCTCATCAGATCAGCATAAATGTGTACTTTGTACAAGACATTACTAGCATATTCAGTCAATTGCTGGGCTATCAGATAGCTCTGCTTGGAGTCATAATCATGACTTTGATTTGTATATCATCTACTCATCTTTGGACATCCTTCATCTTTGGACTAACACAGCACAGGCAGAAGAGGGCATGAGTGCATTTCCCACATGCAGGGAAGATCACATACTACAGAGCATGGCTAACTCTGAATTTGAGAAAGGCAGGTTAAAAAAATGATTTCTTTAACGATCCGTATTGTTATTGTTGCTTATGTTTTGCCCAGATTTGTTCTGTAGCAGTAGGCACCTGAGATGCCCAAGGTGGGAGCCAGTTGTGCCCTTGGATCTGCCTATAGTAAACACAGCGAGAGGCACCTCCCGTATATGCGTATAAGACCTGTATTTACTGTTCCCTGAAGGGTTTGCTTACACCCATATGCATAGCCTGGCATGGGACTCCAGAGCAATTGACGTTTCACTTGTCTGAATTCTTCCTTGGTCTCTCCTGATATGTGTCCTCAGAAGTTACTGAGCTCAGCTATTGCCCTCAGATTTATGAGGGCAGATGAGTTTCCAATTGATGTTAACTCATATGTCATCCAACATTTTTGCTGGAAGTAGAACACAGCATTTTGCACAGCTTCTTTTGCACAGTCTATTAGTAGTAATGAATAGTAGACACTTTCTTCTGTTTTTTAGTACTGCCAGGGGAGTGTTATTTTGCACAGTAATTGGCCTGCTTACAAATACATGTGCCATAGCAATGTCTAGGCCAGTAGCATTGCTGAAGAAGCATACTAAAAGAGCAGATTTCATCACAGCATTACTATTTTCTCCCCAGTTACTCCTGAATCATTGTCATGAACCAGACATGCTAACATATTTTAGTTTTGAACCCGTTTTTCAAGTACTAAAGCTGTGTAGACATTTCTAACACTTCCATTCTTCATGAATAAATGCTATATTCCTTTTTTAGGGACAAATTATATTGTTTGCTGTTAGGCTCCATCACTAATGCTCCTTGTGCCATTGAGCAATCCATGTACAGAACTGGATTTTTAATATTTTCGGTCTCATATGGTAATTGTTAGAATGAATGATATTATTCTCACCAACCTTTTTAACCCTCATTTTTGTTTTCCCTATAGTTTTAAAATAGTATAGTTACCTTTCGGTAAATATTCAAGTGTCACACATAATCAGGATGAGCAGAATCTTGCACTAACTTAAGGATGCTAATCCACCAGACCAGTAACACACTGGAAGTCAAAAGCAATAATAATTCTGGAAAGAATCACATCTTAATTGACTGAAGTATAATGAATAACTGACAGCTATGACTCAATGTCTGCATTTCTTCCCTAACAGAACACTTTATTGCACACTGTCTTTGAATAGGTTTTCACATAGTTTCAGGTAATGATTAACTCAAAATGACTAAAATACCTTCAGGAGAACTGGTGAGACATCTCATAAACAATTACTCAAGATCAAAAGTATATTCAAGATTTCACTTTACCTACTTCATTCAAAATATTTTTCTCTAAACTGAAGCTATTTTAAATTTGCCTCATAATTGTGAAGTGAGTAGCACTGCCATTGTATAATTTCAAGCTAAAGATATTGTATTCAAGGTGATACAGACATGGTATGTACATGCATTCTTATTTATTCCATTTATAAAACGGAAGCCATTGTAATGTCTGTGGAAATGCGGTCATTTCTTGGATGAAGCAACTTTCTATCCACTTGTGCTGTAGAAAAAAAGGCTGAAGGACAGAACATTGAGAAGAAGACAAAAGAGAGAGGAAATCTGCCTGAGTAGGTTTGTCCTGAAATAAAAGCTAACATTAGTGTTTCATTCCTAAATAGGGTGTGTTAAAGCATGAGAGATAATAAAGGGCACCAGATGTCTTAAGAACTGATGCTATGGGAAATATTCTAAGGCATTTGACTTTTGAGAGGAAAGAGGTTTTTTCATGAAAAGTCGATGAAGTACATCTGAGAAAATATAATTTTTTTGGAACTAAGATTGATATAACTGATACCAATAACATGATGACTGCATCGTGTAGTATATTGTGAAAAATATATACTAATAATATCTATTTATATGTAAGTTTAATCAGTAAAAGGATTCTAAGCTAGGAAATAGGAGACAGGGTTGGAGGACATTTGTAGGTAACTTCCTTGCCATATTTCAAAAAACAGAAAATGGAAAATCAAGTAAATAGGTGAGGGGATAAAGAATTCAGGTGTGAGCAATATGGAAGAATAAGTGCTAAGAGAGGTAGCAATGTTAGGAGAATAACCCAAGTGCCAGAACAGTGATTCAAAGAACTGTGAACGATGTGTGTGTGGAGGGGAAGACAATGTTGTAGAAGACAAGCTGAAATATTTGTATACACATATTGTGTATAAACACAAGCGGCCTAGAAATACAGGTGCCAGGATGACAGTCGGGTCTCAAGTACAACAGGGTGCGGTAGACAAGAAGACCATGGCTATAATATTCTTGAACCTCTATAGGGACTGTTAAGAAATCTAGAAATAAAAGTGAGGTACGAAGGCATGAAGTTGCTTGTAGAGATAAGGAATAGTATAGCAGAATGGAATTTGACAAACTTTTTGGAGAAGAATGGCAAGTGAAGGTTATTCCAGAAGGACCACTAAGGATTCGCTATATCTGATATGGATGCCTTAAAACATGAAAGGGAAATTTCCAAGCACTATAATTTCTCATTATAGAAAATTTTAACTGCTCAGAAATAGAGTTTAAAGCAAACGCTTCTGATAACGGTAGAGCCAGTTATTCTAGGGTATAATAGCTGACAGATTTCATCACTAAGCAGTCACTGGACCAACATATTGATGCTATTTTAGGTGGTCTTAGGTAGTGATAGAACAGCTGGTTGTAGAAAATAACCTAGCCAAAGTTATCTCGGTTTAATTCAATTGAAAATAAGAGAAAGATTAAAAAATAGGCCTTTTACAGTAATTCAGAAGGACAAATCTGGAGAAATTAAAGAAGTTATGTAGTGGTGTCAAGGGAATGAAAGCTGCAGTTCTGAGGCCTAGAATTTCTTTAATTTAGGTAAGTAAAAAATGCGTTTTGCACTATAAGTAGACAATGAAGAACATTTGAACATTATTGGGTGAATAAATCTTTCAAAGAAGATACTGAGGTTGAGCAAAGACAATGTAAGACGGAGGAAAAAACACCCAGTATCTGATCAGCAGAGAAAACTGGGAACCAAGAAATGTAGAATACAGTCAGATTTGTCAGCAGCATACTGAATTACAATCTGAAAACAAAATGTTGAACACTAGAAGTTTCTTCTGCTACACAAATTATTTTTTTTTCCCCTTAATAAAAATGGGATGGAAAGAATGTCTAGAAATAAAAACTAACTGTAGTAAGCTATCCTTTACAAATTTGGAAGTTAAATTCAAAGAGCAGAGTAGACTCACAGTGGAATGACGGACATTCCCATCCTAAAATGCCAAAAGAACCAGCAAATTCAATTTCAAGAGCCAGAATTTTTAAAAGTTCTGCCAAAAAGGGAGAGAGAAGGGTAGAAGAAAAGTGATAACTTCATTAATCTAACCTTAGTAATTTGCAAGTTTTTGTACACATCTTGTAAGAGAGAGTAAGAATGTGGAGGTAAAATGGGAAAAAATAAGATTAAAGCACTATAAGTTTAATAAAAAATATGATGTCTGAGGAAATGTATTTATGACACCATTTACTCTGGAAGAGAGCTTATCAGGCTACCTGGAGGTTGCAAGTAGAGTTTCTCAAGGATCAGGGTTTTGGCTAATCTCCCTAAATATTTCCATTGCTGCTAAAAATGGCATAGTCAGATGAGAAAAACATCTGTTGGACAAGAAAAACATAGGCCAAGCTGGGGGAACTTGAGAGCTCGTGGAATGGAATAGAATTTAATAGTGCAAGTGCCAGATCACAAACAAATTGAGGTAAAATAATTTCCATTATAAATTGTGGCTTACTGCTTGGTCAAGAGAAGAAAGACCATGATCTTGGTCAGTCCTGGAAGGACACTGAGCCAGCTGTGATGGAACCATGGAAAAGATGAGTATAACCCTCCAAAAAAAAAAAAAAAAAAAGGATGCAAGCAACTTAAGAAGGGATGCCTAAGTATGGACCCCATTGTAGGAGGCTTTGGTCAGGATTTCCTGGACTACTATGTGCAGTCTGTCACCCATAATTAGGAAAGAGTATTGAAACAAATGCAGAGTAGTAATACTGGACAAAACTAAGAATGAGAGATATACAATTGCTTTCTATAAATACGTCCAGAGGAGGGGGAAAGAAGGGCAGGGCAAATACTAGGAAAGGAAAGAAGTTATTTAAGGTGCTGGACAATGTTGTCACTAAAACAAATGGATATAAATTGAAAGTTAGTCCATTTAGGCTGGAATTTAGGTTTCTAGGCATGACAAGAGTGAAGTCTTGCAACAGTCTTCTAATAAGAGCAGCAGGAACAAGCCACTGTTGTAAATGCAATTAACACAGTAAAATGGAGCTTATTTGCTTCTAAATTGGATAATAAAGAATTCACCTAGTTATTGCATATACCATAAAGGTGAGTAGAACCATTTTTTTTCTCTGTGTCAGAAGCAGGAACAGTCTGAGTAGTTTTATGATGGACTTAGAAGCATCGAAAATAGAAGCATAGAAGCATAAAAAAATGTATTGATAGGATTTATATGATCAAATTTTGGAATTCCTGGAATGTACTTGTTAGGGAATTTTTGCCCTGCCTTTTTCTTTTCATGCAACTCAGCCAAGACAAATGAAATGATTTACTTTTTTTTTTTTTTTAATTTATAAATTGTTCTATTTGCATATTCTTGGTCCTGCATGATTTTTCTTTAGATATATAATGTGAACAATTGCATGTCTTTAAGAAGGATTGTAGAAACACTAATCTAATAGAACTTTGTTTTTTCACCATTTTTGTTTAAATGAGTGGACATTTTTGGTTTCAGTTTCCTTCCTACTATTTGTTTAAGACAAATGCACATAGCAATAAAGCAAGATTTGAAAAATATGGTAATAAGTCATATTGACAAGAATACTGAAAACAATTTCTGAAAATTCAAAATCATGTAACTGAGCTTCAATAAAGAATAGGAGTAATCAGAGAAATGTTCTGTTTACTCTGATAGATGAGCCTCATGTAGCAGTAATTTAAAAGAAAAGATACTAGCAAAAATGATAACACTTATGCTAACATAGATGCTGAAAGATATTAATAAGGACATAAACATTTCTGGAGACTTCTAAATATGTAGGAAGACAAAACATTGCTAAGCGGTAGTAGGGCAATTTCAGTATCTGAACACTTTTGTATGTGTTAATTTTTCAAATATCTTCTCTATTCCAGAACAGCAAATCAGCCATAAGATGGCAGCACTTTGTACAAAGATCTCTTGAAATCCTAAATACGGTTCTTTTCCCGGAAGAAGCGTTCATGCTGTGTGTCTGTAAACAGAGCCCTTGCGGTCTAAGTTCAAAATAATTCCTTGAAACCTTCATTCGCCTTCTTGGTTTCTGCTGTTTCTTGGTCCCGTTTTCTCAATTTTCAGTAGCGTTTTGGGCGCTGAGTTAAGCGTGCATACCCCTTCTGGCTCTTCTATGTTAACCTTGTTCAAGCTACGTATTACAACAGAGTGGTGTGTGTGTGCGCGCGCATGAGCAAGATGAGCCCAGATGCAAATATGGACTCTGTCTGTAAGACTAGTTGTGGAAAAGATATTTTTACAAGTTAGTTAGTCACAACCTGCTAGTCTGGAATTTATGGATGTAAATAAATCAGGTCTGATTACATCATGCTTGCAAATACCTGCTTTTTTTCAAAAGCAAGGCGGCCTTATGTATGCATCACCTAGCTCTGCTGGCTTCAATCTGTGCCAAAGCCTCCCCTTTCTTGCCGTGCAACTGCAGCCTGTGCATCTGGAGGTCACCTCTGGCTCTCGTTATGGGGAAAACAGGCAGAGTTTGTTCAACAATTAGCACCCATCTGCATGGGGTAAGCTGTGGAAAACTCGTCAGGTAAAAAGTTATAGAGTTAATATTCTCAGCGGTTGCAGCCACTGGAATATTCAGCCTTGTTCCAGCACTAACCTGAAGTGCTTGCTCTGGCATCCCAGATTTTTGTAGAGGTGGAAGAATAAGGTGTAAAGTGAGAAAATCAAACAGAAACCTAGATCAGACTCACTATGCTGTGTGGGAAAACCCACGGCATGTTTTCAGTGCCGTGGCTTGGCTAAAAGTCCCTGTGGAAACCCGTATGATTTTTCCACAAGTTCCTCCCGAGTCCCTGTGCAGTTAGGAGGTTTGGGCTTCTTTGTTTTGCATGAGGGAGTTTATTCAAATCTGAAAAATCAAACAAATCTCCAGGAATGTTTCAGCCATGAAGAGCAAATTGAGGACAAAGGTTTGCTCACGCCCTTGGCTGAAACCAGCCAGGGGAACCAGCTGTGGGGCAGGTAAATACTGATTGAAAATACCCCGCCTTGTCTGTCTTCATTTTGTTCCAAATTGGTGAGCAATTTATCCTTTTTCCTTCACTTCCTCTTCGTTTGTTCAGAGGGAGCCTGTTGATTTCACTCTTTGCCCTTGTCTAGCAGCAGTGGGTGCTCCAGGAAAGAGGAGAGCAGGGAGTGAATCATGGCCTGAGTCACTGGTCTGCAACACCCCACTCTCCTCAGAGCTGGAGGAAAAAATTCCTCTCCAGTGTGTGTGGCAGGACAGCTTGTGTGACCTGCCGGAAGGAGCCGCAGCCTCCAGCCGTCTCTCTCCAAAGCTGCTCTCCCTCGTTCCCACCTGCTCACTGTCGAGGAGCTGCTGAGGAGGCAGGTAGTGGCGCTTGGAGGCAAAAGCACCACAGGAGAGCAAAAGAGGCCCTCTCGTCCCCTCAACGTCCCCTCTCCTCAGCAGGGCTTCGTGGCTCACCTGGGGGCTTGTCCACCCAGGAGCCCTTGGGAACTGGTTCTCCAACACTTCAGAGCACGGGAGCTGCCGTGAAGCAGCTCGCGCACTTTGTCTTCACGTCTTCACTTTCTGCAGGCTAACCTTGTCATTTACACGTGTCCGCAGCAGTTACGGCTGCTGCTTTGGGTTGAGACCATTTCCTGTTGGAGCAATACCCACCACTCACTGTGCTGATGAGCAAAGAAAGAAACTGCAGAGCCTATCAACAGTCACTGTATACGGATGTATCTGAATAGTTATTTTGTGGAGTGGTTTATTAGGTGACACGACTGCTTCATAGCTAGAAAAGTTTTCCCATGCAGGAGAAAAAAATATGTAAAAACAAAATTACTGGTTATTTACTCATCACTGTTGTGAATTTCCCCATTAAATGAAATTGCTGGTTAGGGGTTGTTGCTTCCTCTTTTAATGTTATTGCCAACTTTCCCATAAGCAGCAGAGGAATGGATGGGACAATTTTCCCAATATGATTTCTGTGATGGTGTGTAGTTTCTGACAGAATTGGCTTCTCCTGTTCCCAGGACATTCGCACTGCTGTGTGGCTACTCAGATCATCTCTAGTTTGTTGAAGCTTAATGTAAGCCTCAAGCTTGGAAAGCTTTTTTTGTATTTTTTCAGGCTCCCTGCTTAGTTAATTGGCACACATCCTCTGAAACATCTGCTATAACCCTTCTTTGGAGCTAGGTTTGTCAAGCTGACACAGAAGATACTTCTGCATAGGCATTTTACAGAGAAAATGACTTCCATTTCTGCTGGGAACCTCTTATTCAGCTACAGAATATGTTTCTTATTGGAACAAAAATATTTTTCTTGATGGCACCCCCTCTGCAGGCTTTTGGATGTTCTTCATTTGTCATCTTTTAGATCAAAAAGCTTGACCTAAACCTCTAAGAGCCACTTAGATTCCCCCATGAGGGGCTGTCAAGAGCTTCCTAGACAGATATGACTTGGAAATAAAGCAGAGAGAGAATAACCTCATTCAAATACAAAGCAACATCTCTCTGATCTAATGAGCCTCTGCCTTTCCTTTCTGATAGGCCTTCTTACAGATGCACTGAGCTGGTGTACATCACTTTTCAGGAGAGGAGGGCAGGGAAAACCTACCTCACTGTTTCCAGTTCCACAAAATTCTCTCATGAAGGGAGGGGGAAATGTTTTCTGGTGTCCAAGAGATGCTCTCCCACTTTTGTAAATGTTCGAAGGACTATCTCGGTCTATGGGACTTGCAGCCTTTGAACTGCTTGGTGTTTTGTTGATTTTCAGGATGAGAGTGTGTATGGGAAGGGCACGGAGAAGAATCAAGGGCTGGGCTGTGTCCGAGACAGAGATCAGTTACAAGAATTTCTTTCTATATACGTAGCTCTCCAGTTTCTAGTTAAAAGAGATTTTCTTTGCTTGGATTGACCTGGGACATACTGATCTCTGACTGATAAACCCTCGCTGGAGCTGACACGCTTCCCCTTCCAAATTTTGTCTGGTTCAGAAGAAACTAATTGTTGTTTTCTCTTGAGTTGGTTTGCCTGTATGTGTAATTATACAACATCAGTTCACACTCTATTTACAGGAGAGGTTGGTGGTTTTTTTAATGAAGTGATTTTTTTTTAGATATGAATACATCAATTACTTTGCATGCTTTCGTATGCAAACACTTTCTATTCTGGAAGCTTTATGCAGCCGATCATCACCTTATTTTTTGGCTTTAGCTTGATGTGTGCAACATGGTCTTGCTTGTCAGAAAAGCTGCATGTTTGTTCAAGAGGAAAAAATATTAACAAAAAACACAGTCAGGCTATTTTTTTTTTTTTTTTATTTCTTATTCTCTTTGTACCTCTGTATTTAAGGTTTGTTGCTCCCTAGTGAGTTTGTTAAAGGTGGATTATATGACTAGAGGGTCTTTCTGTGCTTACTCCATGTATTATAAGGGTCAGGTATGGATAATGCACCAAAGATTTTATCCTATACAAACTATATTAATAAAGAAATATCTTCTAAAGAAGCACAGGTTTGTATTGCTCAGTGTTGCCATATTGTAAGACAGATGTATTCTGCTCTAATATATCATTATAAAACAATAGCTCTAATTGAAATGAGACCAGAACTTGCTCCCAAATGAATATGCACCGACTGATTAAAAACAACCATAATTGTGTTCTGTGTGTGTTGTAAAATACCTTGCTGTTACATCTCATTGGATTGATGTCTCTAATTTGGGTGAATAAAATAAGAATAAAGGACCCTGGTACTGGACCTAAACTTAGAATTAGTCAGGCAGAAGCAAAACTTACGTGCTCTTCCAAGTGAAACAGCAGAACAGAGTTACTGGGGATTAGTGGAAATAAGGGGAGAGGGGGGTATAAGATCTAGGAAATGAAGGAGTTGGATTAACTTGCATCATGTGGCAATTTAAAATAAGAAACAACTAATAGCAATCTATGTTTGTCAGCGAATTTTTCATTCCGTTTCTGTTTGTTTGCGTGGGGGGAGGACATGATATCACTCTATGAGTTTTTAAAAGTTAAAACTAACCTTGAATGTTTTCTCCTTATTATTCTCCTGTTCGCTCTTTGTTTTGTTCTGATGCTTTCTTCTTGCCTTCTCTGTTCTACAGACAATCTGGAGAGGTCTCTTACTAGATCGCAGAAATTTAGTTATTTTATTCAGACTAGGCTTATTCAGATAGTCTTTGGCAGCCATCCTGTTCTTAGCCTCCAGTCATGCTGACCTTGCCAAGACTTATATAAAGCATTACCACACAAGCAAATGGTGAACTGATAACATCAAATAGAATTTGTAAATTTTATATAGGCTGTATTATTATTTCTCTCTGTACTAAAACCTTAATATCTTGAGTCTAAAAATAGGTATTTGTCAATAGCCAGGAGTTCACCTGTCTGGTCCTTAACCAGATGCCTTTTGGTGGCTGAAGGTTTGCCATGAAATCCTTGGAGCACAGAACACTTAGAGCTGTTGTTCGATTACCAGGCCTAGGAAGAGGTGCAAAGTCAGCTTCTGCATTGAAATGGAAAGATATGGTGCCACAGCAGCTTAAGCTGAGATAAATTCAGTTTAATGTATTCCCACCTTGCTTGCCAACTCCAGTCTTTCTGTCCTGCTTGCTCCACTAAACTGGCACTTGCAGGTGACTGTACAGTGAGTTAATTCAGGGAGCAGATCCTGGTGATAAGTAGCTCCCAGCCTTCCCCATGGAAGGGTATTAGTTTTCAACTGGAACAATTCAAAAGAACTCCCTGTTTATTTGAACAGGAGGTAAAAGAGAACGGGTGTGAACGCCAGGGCAGGGCAAAGGTAGGCTTGACGTAATTCAGCTTGAGTGGCTATGAAACTACCATAGACCATGTAAATACTAGTAAAATTAGATGTGCCTGGGAATATTTCCAGGTACTAGCATGAGATTGTCTTTGCTATGAAACTATTAAAATGCTCCTTGGCACGAATTTGACCTTTCCTAATTAACGCTCTCCACAAAGAATTTTTGGGCACAATTTGGTAGTTAGCGTTGTCCCAGTAGGCAAATTGCAAGCATAAACTCAGGATTTTCTGTGCCAGTTGGCCTCAATGGCCAGGAATGTTTCCAGGCATGTTGAGTTTACTAGTTTAGACCTATCCCTACTGTCATATCCTGCTCCAAGACTGCAGCTACCACCACTTTTAAAAAGGGAGGTCTTAGCCAGCCGGAGTTGCTCATGGTTAGAGCAACTTAGTTCTTAGGAGCAGAATTCCTAGCATTGGTAGGATTTCTGGCCGTAGAAAATCAGGATGTATGTTTTGAGGACAAGCCAGAACATAGCTTTTAAAATTATACTTCTATACCATAGTGTTTAAAATTGCCTGCAAATGCCTAAGTATGAGGAGAATTTGTCCTGAACAACTTATTTTCAAAAAAAAAAAAAAAAAAAAAAAAAAAAAAAAAACCACAAAACAAAACCTGAAGGAACATGAAGGATGGAAAGACATGAAATCTACAAATAGGAAGGTTTTTTCCTAAATGCTGTAAGGAGTTTTGATTTCCTTTGGGGTGGGGGGGCAAGCAGCAGAGATAAGAGATTTATAACAGTATTTTTTTTTTTTTGATGCAGAATGTTGGGCCACTCGCTAGACAAGAATCAAACTTTAGAGGTTTTTCTCCTTGTCAGCTGCAGAATTGGGAATACAATTGCTCCTTCCTCTACCTGTTCAAAACCTCATAGCTGATACATTTCCCTTTCAATTTGAAATGTTAATAAAATAAATGTACTCTTGCATTTTGAATAACTGAAGCCTGCTCCTCTATTATAATTAGTGATTGCTTTTTGTTTTTTTCCACAGCTGCCCTTACAAGGTTCTCTCCACCTCAGGAAATTTGAAAAAATGGGATTTTTACATCTCTCCAGGTATAATCACCTAGCAATTGTATGACCTGTTTGCCTAACGAACTCTCCCGGGGAACAATTAAAGGAGCTATTTTAGAGGAGTGTTTCAGAGCTGCTGTATACTCGGCAGTGGTCTTGTGGATAGTTCTCTCTAGGACCCAGGGAAACTGGAATTGACAGAAATCTTCACCTGAATGAATTTTCCCCTTTCTTCTGATTGTATACCTTATAAGGAGTACAGGAAAACAAGGAAGTGATAACCATGTTCAGGTTACCTGTATGCAAAGCTTGTCGTCTTTACCTGTCCAGGTAGCTTTTCTTTTCATTTTTATTCGTGTTGTGTCCTGATAGCACAGAAGTTTCTTTGCAGTTCAGTGTCGGTGACGACTTAAAACGTACTCCTTGGGAACGTATGGTTTTGCAACAGTCTACCTTTATACGGACGGTAATTAACGTGCTAATATTTTTGTCACACAGCCAGCACTGAAAACGAATGGGGATTGCTTTGCTTTGCCTCCTTTTCCTATTTCTGCAAAGAAATAACAATGTACAAGGTAAGGTTCACAGGTAGTCAGCTACTTTTCAAAACTGTGTGCATTGTTTTAGTTTTAATAGTTTTAAGTTGCGGCTGGCTAGCTTTCTGTTTGGTAGGTAGTCATTCCTTTCTGGTTAATGATTTTTTTTTTTTTCTTTTTTTAACAGACTGCTGTAGGGCCATCCTGTGAATTCATCAGAGATTTATGTGGTCATTGCGTAGCACATGTATGAAAGAGACAGGCATTTGAGCTATTTTAGTTATACTAAGCAATGTTTGAACCACTGAGAAATTTAATACTATCCCTGCGACTCAGTGTTTCATTGGTACCTGCATAATAAAATCATATCAAGTATGTACAGATCTAAGTGGTAGTGGTTTAAGCATGTAGAGCAAATGTAAATCGGTGTTTTAATGTTGCTGTTTATGTTAGCAATGTGTAACCTGTTCCTTACAAGAAATAAATGTAATATTTTATCAAATATACTGGAGAAAACAAGTAACATAATTCCAGTGAATGGGCATCCCTAAAGCATGCCAAAGTTAGTTAGTTTTCTTTTTTTTTTTTTTTTTTTTTCCCCCCAGAGTTAACAATCTACCAGTAGAAATATCCTTTTGAAGAAATGTTATCACTAATTCTAAATATGGCTAAATGTATCTCATCTTCATCTGCCACATTCTCTAAATGACAAAATTTTTCATAAATTAAATGATTAAACACATTAATAATTGTCTTTTGTCTTCGTGGATCTGAATGCAGGGAATTGTTCTCGGGAAAGTGCAGTGACTTGTGAAGATTGTTTGCTTTCTGGACCACACTGTGCTTGGTGTTTCCAAGAGGTAGAGTAAATGATAAAGTTTCAAAGTAAAACTTAAAGTGTTTGCAGTAGCTCTGAATGATGAAGCAGTGACTTAACTAGGTCAGCCCATGGTTTTATAATGCATATAGTACTTAAGACAGCCTTCCTGGGAATCTGAAGTGGAGTTCAAATCTATACACTATGTTCCATTGTTCTTTATTCTTTTTTTCTCTTAAAAAGCAAACAAACAAAAAACTTGGACAAATGAAACATAGGGTCATCTTTTTCAAATGCATTATGACCTGTTAGGTAATATTTCTGAGTAACTTGTTACTTTTTGTAATTGAAGTCGTCTCAGACGTCCACTTTGCGTATGATAACCTAAGAACTTCCCAAAGTTTGAGAAGCGCTATGAAAATTATTGTCTTGATTGTGATTAATAGTGAAAAATGTTTCATTTTATCAAGTTTGCAAGTATGTGCACTTTCAAAAATAAAAAAACTGTATAGAAGCACAGTATATATTGTCAGGTATGGCAGAGAAAGTACTTTGAATAGTTTTCCTGGCAGTTTCTAATTTATTTCTTTGGTGCAAGAAATAACACAAGCAAAAAAAATTAATAGTACAAGAATATCTAGTTTGGCGCGAATGCATTTGTTTATAAAGTATCCAAAGACCGATGCTCTCTTAAAACATGTTTGCTAAAAATAATATAGCAATTTGTGAGCAGTGATACTACAGGAAAAAGCAAGCATCAGTGTGTTTTCAATAATTTTAACATTCATACTTCTAAAACAGAGGTTTTTTGAAATGAAATGTGACCACATAATTTGGGCTACTATTATGTCTTTTCACAAAACAAAATTGAAAAACTATTTTTTTTAATGTACAATTACTGAAAACTTCACAGCAATTAATGTAATTTCTTTTCCTTGCACACAAACCTATTTGATACAAAACACTCCTAGAATGCAAAAGACTTGGGAGCTTTAGTGTCAGAATTAACATTAAAATGCCTTTGAGAAAACTATTTTCTCTATAGGACAAAAAAATATTTAAGAGGAGCTTGCTCCCTTATGCCTGTTTTGAAAAAACAGCCACTCAAAGTGTGTAATTACAGGAGATGATACTCTTGTCCCTGTGAAGCTTCGAGCTAGGGTAGTGATTTTTATGTGCATTGTGTTCAAGAAGCAGTTGGTGAGATTTTTGTTTAAGAAAAGCCATCAGGTTCAGACTGAAGCGCAATAAACCATTACTCCTATCTGGTGTCTCAGGAGTGCTTAAACTGAAATGCATAGAACCCCCAAATCTTTATGCCATGAGGACTGAAATGAGATGCTAAGTCCTGTTCTTAACAGATCCAAAATATTTTTTTTTCCTCATTTTGATAGAAAATTTCTCAGTGACTGAATTTAGAGAACACTTGTGGTTTAATGTCTGAATCCAAAGTGGCTTGTAAAAGCCTGGGAGAAAGGAATGTCCCTGTGCTGTGGACCATGGATCGTGAATCAAACATTTTAGTGCTGGTTCTGGCAGGTGGTTCCCAGAAAGGTTTGGTCAAACAACCGAGGACACTAGAATCACTGAGCAGATTTATCCTTGGCGTTGCATCACTTGCTGTTGTGTTGCTGTTAGACATCCTGCTGCCCCCGGGAATTCTAACTCAGCTGAACACCCCGGAGTCCCCACGCAGTATTTAGGAAAACGTGTTTGCCGGTGAATTGGATTCCCTGAGACCAATCTCATGGTGAGAGAATATGGTTTTTGAGAAAACTGTAAACAAGACAGGAAAGGAACACGCCCTAGCCCAATGATGTTGTGATGATTTGTAGCTATGAATCATCTCCTATCTTACACAGGTTGTGCTTTTCTCACAGGAAAAACAAAAAGCAGAGAAGATAAAATGTAAATACATGTATTGAGTCAGGGACCAAAACTGCATAGACATCTTTGTCTGCCCCTTACCCTGATAGCCAAGGCAGCTGCAAATTTGATCGATCACAACTCCCTTCAGGCATATTCATGCCAGCTCCTCATCTTCCTCTACAGCTCCTACTCCTCCCATTAGAGAGGCAGTCCTGCACAGCCTTTCGTCACTGGAGCAGCAGAACTCTGCTTTGTTTCTGCTGTTGAGCAGCTCTGAGCCATTTTTGTATATATATATTTATGTGTGTGTGTGTATATATATATATATATACATACACACATGCACACACTTTTATACACTTATATTTATATATATATATATTTCCTCACCATTTGTAGCCTTTGTAGTCTACATGAAGGATCCAGGAAAGACAATTTAGGAAAACAAGTATTTTGTTATTGAGTGTAAATTTGGTTCTAGACTTCAACTACTTAGGGGCCTGGAAAATTAAGAAAGAAAGAAAGCCAATGAGGTACCCAAGTAAATGTTTATTTTATACAAAATACAGCAACTGTAACAGGGTGGACTTGAGAGAGATTTGGAGCAGGGTACCTAGCTCAGAGTGATTAAACTATACTCATGACAAATGGGAGATTTGGGGTCAGAGCCCTTCTCATCATCAGGTATAGTGAGGATTTAATTTCGTCTGTTGTCAACCAGTCCAGGGCTTTAACCACAAAACTGGTAATCTTAAAACTCATTAAGGTTTTAGTAACCATGAAGACAGGAAAGGCTCCATTTGAGAATCCCACCAAGAATTAGACTTCAGGCACTCCATGGCAGCTTAGTGCGAGGCATGCACACACATACTGACAGAAATCATGACACCAACTAAGCTTTTAGATAAACCTAAGAAAATCAGGAGTTCCCTTTCTCCTTTCTTCTTTTCCCTTTCCCATTTCTCTTTTCCCCTTTCCCCTTTTTTTTCCTTTCCAAGATAGCTGATTGGAAATTTGAGGATCTAATCTTTAGACATAACTGTAGGAAATGGCGATAAAACATTGAAGCCTCTTTGTAAATCTAACCATTCGCTTCACTGTTATGCAGGGATAATACCTACTTCACAGCAGGGTTGTGGAGGAATGCATAGCAGGTGCTTTGAAAAGAGTAACAAAAATAAATTGTAAGATATCCAGCTGATACCAATAGGCTTGTGATTCCCTCTGTATGGGAGAAGGTCAGTTAAAACCCTGGGCTAAATGTAAACGGATAAACATGAGTGTACTGGGAGCCTCAACTGCTCCAAAGAATGATGGAAGCTGTGGAGCTTGTTACGCATCAGGCAGAGTAACAGGGACCTGCCTGCCAGCTTTAGTAAATGTGTAAAAGGAGAATGTGTGCATTGAGGAGAAAGAGTAGATCGGGGAAAAAAAATATTGTCCCATGAACACAACATACCGCACCTCCAATTTCTCACAAAACTTGTAGGAGAATATGATCTGTGAGACCTCCTATATTATTAAATGACTTGGGACTGTCAGCAGGTCAGAGTTATTAAGGAAGGGCTGACGAATTTGCAACATAATCCTGTAAGTGATTTCCTTAGAAAAACAGGCTCGTATGTGCTTTGTGTTGACATTCCCAGTACTGCAAGGAGCCAGACGTAAGTGGCACGATTCCCATTCCCCAACAATAGCAGAGTTTCTCCCAGAATACCAAATAGGTGTAAGTTACATTAATTATACACCCGTGTGACATGATCCATGGAGGGCAAATTTAGATTTCTGGGCCCCTTAGATCTCTTTCTGCCCTGTTTTTCACTCACTATATAACTTGCCCCTTTGTTTCTGTTCCCCCTACACTGCATTGAGCTTGCCTTAATGAGTTGCTGGTGTTGGTCAGCAAGTACATTTAACTCATTGATTTCTCTTCGTGTTTGTTTTAGAATTATACAGATTCATCAGGAATTCATGGAAGGTGTGATACACCAGAAAATCTTTTATCAAAAGGATGCCAGTTGAACTTGATTGAATTTCCCATTTCCAAAGTAGAAATTCACAAGAATAAGCCTCTTAGTATCGGAATACAGAACAATTCTGATGTCACACAGATTTCTCCTCAAAAATTAACTCTTTGGCTGCGACCAGGTAGGTCACTCAATTCAAATGCATAATCCTGAGGTTTTGTTTTGCTGATACCCAAACTACCCAGACTAAATGGCCTGAAAAAACTTTGTAGGGTAAAAATCAAATACCTATGCTGAGTCCAAAGCTAAATGCTGTTTGGCTAACCAAATGAAAGTTCATTTCAAAATACTGCTGGAAATGCTGGGTGCTTCATAAAGGTAAGGATTTATTTTCTATTTCTTCTATTCTCCTGATGCCGCAGCACTCCTCAGTCCTGCTTCTGTGCCTGGCCTGTGAAGGTTTGATAAACAACATAACCTAGATGTAGTATAAAATCTTGCTTTGAGGATTTGCAAGGTACCAGTGACACTTACGGAAGTTCTCTAGACCTACTTTAGGGTACTTGAGATATGAGTTTGTCCTGAAAAAAAGTGTAATAAAGAATTTTAAGAAACAGCCTGTTAGGTCACATTACAGTACTGACACTGAGAATAAAACTTACATGCGCACTCTGATGTTTTTTAAGATTTCTCAAGTGTATAGTGTGTCCTATAAGGGCTGCCTGAAATTTAGCTGGTTTCATACCTGAATTTTCTAAAAGCTATACTCTGTCAAAAGGATGTCCTCGAAAGTTACATTAGTCAGAGTTGCTTCCAAATTCTGTGTTTTACTGAAGAACAGTTTAGAAAATACATAAGCACTCCTTTTGGTTTTTCAGACATGCTGCTTGGAATTTTTGTTAATATAGGCTGCTTAGAGTTGTTATATTAACTGTACTGATGATTTAAAAATACTGTATCATTTTCACTATACATTTAATTTTATTTAAAAAGTCATTGCTGATAACACGGTATATTTAAGAGTGTTAATATGTATCTTATATTCCTATAACTTTAATAGGACATGAAGAAACAATACAGATCAAAGTTCGCCGAACTGAAGATTATCCAATTGATCTTTACTACCTCATGGATCTTTCAGCTTCAATGGATGATGATCTGAATACAATAAAGGAGTTAGGTTCAGTTCTCTCCAAGGAAATGTCAAAATTGACAAGCAACTTTAGACTGGGTTTTGGCTCTTTTGTTGAAAAACCAGTTTCACCATTTATCAAAACTACAGCTGAAGAAATAAACAACCCTTGCAGGTATGCAGGAAAAGTACCTACATCTACATGCATGCCAACACTAAGTCATATGGCTAATCTTTAAGACAAAATTAAGTTCAACATGCTCATGGGAGCCTTTGCCCTATTCCAGTTTTAAAAGAGTCCGTAAGGAATAGGTTCAAAGTCTATTATTCTGTCATATATTATTGTTTTATAAAGAACAGTCTAAGGATGATTCTGCTTTTTACATTTTGTTGTTAGTTACAATGGATTAACATCAGTATACCAGTGTGTTCTGAGTAATTATGCATCCTCAAATTTGATTGAATATAAATACATGAATTTTTATGCCTTTGCTATGCTAAACTGGTGAAAATGCAAGCTGAACAAGTAATACCAGTTTCATTTACCCATTAATGTTGGTTTCTTACGTGTTTTCCTCCAGAATCTGCCAGTATTGCTCCAAATTTAGGTTGCCCTAGTCCTCTGCTCAGCAGAGGAAAAACAGTGCGCTCCGAAATTCCTTTGTCTGTCGCCCTAAGGGAAGAACAGTGGTGCTATCTGAATGTGACTAAGGAACTAGAAATCCCAGTGTGCTAATGTGCCTTTAAGTATGAAAATGAGACATAGCAGGGAGCACTGAGAGGACTGCGTCTCTGCAGACATTTCTGGAGAGAATAGCTCCAGAGGCATTTTCCGTGTTTTATGCAGACCTGTTTGCATATTCCAGCTAAATGCAAATAACTATTCACTCTGATTCTTTTTATGTTTTTTCACTAGATCTATGTCAGACAGAGAAGAGAGATACATAACTAAAAACTAATCAGTTCAGATAGATTGCAAAGGCAAAATAGCCTTTGCAGTGATAAATTATTGTAGTGATTTTACTCCTGCATTATCCATAAGCCATCTCACTTGTTTTGTAGAAGTGTTCCATATGAGTGCTTACCTACCTTTGGATACAAACATGTTTTGCCATTGACCAATGACGCAGAAAGATTCAATGAAATTGTGAAAGGACAGAGAATCTCTGCTAATATAGATACTCCAGAGGGAGGATTTGATGCGATTATGCAGGCAGCTGTGTGCAAGGTAATTGAAACCTCTAATACTAATTATTCTGTATTTTAAGAGTTCTAGCATTGTGTGATTGTATTTAAAAGAAGCAGATTGTTATTTTTCAAGATTTTTTTAATGAATCCAGAAGCCTATGCAGATTTGTGTGAAATCAGTGCAATCAGCACTGGCAGCATCAGTGGAAGAGCAGTCAGACTGTAAGACACAGTCAAATTATATTTTATTGCTACCTTGGATTCACATCAAGTTAAATGTATATATTTCAATAGTATAGTCTTTCTCTTTCATTTCGAGGGGTAAAAAATATAAACCATGAGTTGACTGGTCTGCTTTCTTGTTTTCTATAAATATTTTTGTTTAACCATTTTTAAAAGAGTAAGCACACTGACATGGACACAACTTTTACTAAATATGAAACTGGGAAGGCAAAATTTTAAAGAAAGACAAGGGAATGACACCGTCTCTTAAAAGAGATGTTTTGATGTTTTGGATAGTCCCTTTAAAATGAATCCATTCATTTGCTTCGAGATGCCCTTCTCCAGATTGTTTGCTGCTTTTCTCTGTAGTGAATATGGTACAGCTTGCTGAACTAATGTATTTTAAATTACAGGAAAAAATTGGATGGAGGAATGATTCTTTACATTTGCTGGTGTTTGTCAGTGATGCCGATTCCCATTTCGGGATGGACAGTAAACTGGCAGGGATTGTCATCCCTAATGATGGGAATTGTCATTTGGACCACAATAACGAATATTCCATGTCAACTGTTCTGGTAATTTGCTGTATGTTTTGTACAACTCTAGCATTGTGCAAACGTGAAGGCTAACATGAGCAAATCGGAAGACTCATGAAAGTATATCTTCATCACTGATACATGGAAAAGTTGGGGAATCCAGGTGTTTGGTGGCATCTATTTTATTTGTAGCTGTAGCTCTAATCTAAAGAGAACAGTGTGTATCTAGGAAATTATGGTATATTATAATTAGAAAAGAACACATGGCTCTAACCTGGAGAACATGTGGAGCAGGGGTGGCTAGTATTTTCTTCTGAAGGGAAAGCAAAATATGCATCAAACCTTAAAGGATGTAAATTCAGGAGGAGATTGGTAATTTGCTGGACGTTGTTCCTGCAGAAAAATTTACCAGTTTAAGATTCAAGTATAAAAACTAGTACAAATATTCAGTCCCCCTGGTACAGAATTATTCTCTGGACTACATTCTGCTGAGCTAGGAGTCCCAGTATGAAAGTAGACACTGTACTTTTTTCAAAGGGTTTCCTTAGAAAGGAGAAGAAATTATATACAGTATCTTTTATTTTGCATGTAAGTAGTACCTAATTAAATGTTTATACTATACTGAGAAACCAGTATTAATCATAGAGCATTTGAGTATGTGCTGCATGGGAGACAGTTAGGAAGTGTATGTCTATAAAAAATGAGTTGATGTGGCTCTCTTCTTTTCAGGAATATCCCACAATTGGACAATTAATTGACAAACTTGTGCAAAACAATGTTTTATTAATCTTTGCTGTAACAAAGGAGCAAATTCACATATATGAGGTAAGTGAATGAAAAGGTTTCATTTTCCAGTGATTGCTCTGATCACCATTTTTCACAGCTGAGAAGGTAATTTTAGTATTAATCCAATCCCATAAGGTATTTATGTAATAAAAGTATCTAGTAAATTAGACAGCAGATTTATAGAAAGGTCCTTTTATTTAGGAAATACTTGTATTGATTTTGATGTTCTTAGCAACTTTTAAATTGAATTTCAAGTTGAATCACACTGTAATTTTTAAGTCAATAGATAAGGGCTGTCAAGCTAAATATTTCTGAACTCTTCAGTGCGATCATTATGATTAGCCTTTTTATATTTTTTTGAAGTTAGGTATGGACAGTTGAGCTGTTTTTTACTATTATAAGATAATTCATTCTGAGGAAAAAAAATCATTGCTTCATTCATGCTCAACTCCAAGATAAGTGTTATTTTGTTTTTCAGTGATCTGGGAGTTTTATTCATTTTTCTTTACTTTTTTTGTCTCCTTCCAATGAGACAAATAGGAAACTAGCAGCAAAACTAAAATCACAAAACATGATGGACTATTTGGAGCCTTCCTTCTGTCTCTAGGGTCCAGAAATAACAAATTTGTTGTTCTAAAGAGCTTGTTTTAAAGATAAAGGGTTGGAATGCATAATAATCAAGGTTCGTGTTTAAAAATGAGGAGTCAAAATAGAGTTAAAACTGGTTTTTCTTTTGTAGTAAAGGTATGAGAAAGGAAGAATAATTTGGTATCCTTTGGTAGCTTAGAGGTGTCTTTTATTGTCATCTTGTAACATTTAAAAGAAAATAATAACATTTAACTTTGTTTAGAATTCATAATTTCCACAGAAACCCAACAGTATCTGGAGTTCTAAGATACTTTTGAAATTTCTGAAAATGGTACCCATGGTCCTGTAAAAGACATGACTGGGGTACTCGTAGGAAAAACTCTAGTGATAGTTTCATGGGTTCTAGAGTGCACAAGAAGCATAGTCATGTGTGAAGTCATCTGATTACAAATTGCACAAAAATAAGTCCTCCTGAAGTCCCCTGCTATTTTTGGTCCTTTGGATGCTCTGAGTTGAGACACAGTCTCAGCTATGGCTATGATACAGTTGAATGACTGTGAGTTTTTTGTTCAGGTACATTTCTCTCTTTTGCATATCAGTTTTTGCAGTGAATATGAGCAAAAGCCCCTTAAGACAAAATAAGAGGGTTGTTGACAATACTTGTTTTTTTCCAGTACCTCTTCACATGCAAAAAGAAATTCTAGATAAAGTTCAGTAATGGTAATAAAAGGTTTGGCTGTTTCTATTTAAAACTCATAGTTTTAACACAAACATAATCCAGTTGTCTAGCTTTTTTTTTTTGCTTTTTTTTTTTTTTTCTTTTTACAATCTTAAGCATGGAGAATTGGCTATTTGCATTTGTATTACAAATCTGAATCATTCAGATGAAAATGGGACACTGGAGTGCAGTTTTCATGTCCTACATATGAACTTGAAAGTATACTAAGGTTTTGAAAGACAGCATTGTAAAGCTTCTACGATTTTTGTACTTGCTTTCACTATGCTTTCATGTGATTTTCCACATCACGTACAGGATAGCAAGCGGGGCATAACAACTATAAATATCTGAATAAGTGACAAAAGCAGTATGGAAAAGATGAAAGCAGTGGATAGTTTGATGGGATTACTATATACTCTACAAGATAGAAGATAGTCACACGTTATATTTCTAACAAAGAGAGTTACAGAAACAAAAATTCTACAGTTCGATTTACAGTGGCTTGCATTTTTTTTTTTAGTTATAAATCTTCGTTTAGTGTTCCCAATGAACAAAATGTGCCATTTGATAACTTTGATACTGGTATAACACTGTCACAAAGATACTGAAACAGAAAACCTCTCGCAAGAACACTGTTGGCCAACTCTGAGGGTGACCACTAACAATTTCCAAGGGGAAATATAATGCAAGTAAGAGAAAAATTTCTTTGGATTTAAAAAAAAGGCTCTGTTAATCAGTGGGGTACCTCCAAGATACTTTGTGCAGCACCTGTTAAAGCTCATGAAAAGAATTCACATGCCATTAACTAGGCCTCTCAAGAAAATATTAAGCAATATTTTAGATTTAATAAAAGCTTTTTAATTTTAACTAATTTATCCTGTGACTGTAGAATCCTTGTAATCCACTTGTAATTGACTTACCAGCATGGTTGACGTAAATTTTCTTTGTTTCATCTGGTAAAAAGAGTTTTCTATAAAATACTTTAATTTTAATTGTAATAAAATGTTGCATTACTATTGGGAATTTTCACTGAAGAGTTATGGAATGAGGTGTAAAATATATGTTCTTGACATGATTTGCCTGCCTTTAAAATATTTTTACCCAGTCTAGTAACCATACTGAGAAATAAGTTGGAAAAACTTTATGAAACCAAAAAATTTTCTTGATCACAACGTATACATTTGTATGGGCAAAACTGAAGTTTTATAGCTGAGAGTTCTTCAGTGCAACAAAGGGCTTTTTGTTACTTTTTTTTGGACAAAGAATGAGTCATGAAAGTCATCAAGTATTTCAAGATATATTCAGAGTTATTTGGAGGATAGTTTCATAAACATAGTTTTTTTGATGAATAAAGCATGAATGCCAGTCATACTGAGGAATCTGCAGCAAAAAGGTCTCTGACTAGAGTGCTTTATTGAAAGATAAGAATAATGAAAAAGTAAAGCACAGCAACAGATGATATTTGATAAAAATTATAGTTCAGTTAACTGAAATATATATTTTTTTATCACACCAAAACTATGTAGCTGTTTCTGTCTGGGGTGACATTTTACATGATGTATTTTGCCCCCACTTTTTAGTGGAATGCAAAAAAATGTCAGCCCCAAGATGCAGAGTGCTTCCTCATTTGTCAAGGTTATAATCTGGGAATCAGTTCATGAAAGATCTCACTAGTTTATTGCTTTTGCCAAAAATCTGGATTGTTCTCCTTACTCAGGACAATGCTACAACTGGAACCAGTCCATGAAACACTGGGTGTCTCTCCTGAGCTATGCAGGGAACAGAAATAGAAACTAGCACTTGAGAGGACCTCAGGGACTCATCCGCACTCTCTGCCGTGACACAGAACCTTTCTCCTGGTCTTTCTTTTCTATCTTCCAGGTAGTTATAACTCAGAGTAGCACCTTTCTTCTTATTCCTTTCCCTTTGGTTTTCAGTGAGGAACACTGTACGGTTCCTTGTATCAGTAGTACACTTGTCGATCGGACATCTCTTGAACAATGAGAAAAAATTTGGAGGCCCCGTTATGCAGCAGTTCCCAGGCAGGCAGGCTGAAGCACAGGGACTGGGAGAGGGCCCCGAACTGGTACCTGGGCGCCATTTTAAGCCATTCTTGACTGGCCTTTTTTTCACCCCTTTTTAAATTTAAGATTCTGCAGTCTTCCTTAGAACTCCCTTCCCAAACTTAATTTTCCCTTGAGGCAGAAAGCTTTTCCCCAATATCTCATCTTAAAATATACTTGAACTCAGCATCTAATTATAACAACCCCAAAACTGACCATGGCTATTTATAATTTCATTCTTAAGGATAAACATACATTAAAATGACTGTGAGAACATAGAAAGCAGCTCTTTAAATAGACTTGGTAGATTCCATTAGTCTTAAGTGTAGTATTCAGGCTGTAAAATATATGTTGTATTTACAGTCCTGTATAATCCACCAAAGTTTAGCTGAGAAGAGTTCGGTCATTTAATATTCTTGATCCCCTTCAGACTGAATTTGAAGCTTATTCCTTACAGATGTGTGCGTATTGTTATCTAACACATAAATATTGCACAAATGCAGAATATATATACTTGCAACATTGCATTCTTGTCAGGGAAAGCATCTTTTTCTTTTCGATAACTGTGTAGTAGCTGGATGGTTGCATGGGCACATCAAACTTAAAGCCAACATTGCTTTGCAAGAACTTTTAAATCAGCATTGTTTGTGTTAAAACATTTATAAGGCTACTAAAAATTAAATACAAGAAAAAGGAGGACATTCCTGACACTGAGTAGTGCTAATTTGAGGTTACTTAAAAAAAGAATTAAAAATTGTTCATTTAAAGTATGTTCACTTGAAGTATGTTCATATATGTCTAACTTTATTGCTTTTTTAGTCTAAGGTGAAAGTCTTAGCAAAGCAGCAGGGAATATATTTATTCTTAAAAGAACTGTTTATCCTAGAAGTGCCTGTGTAATATTGTAATATTGCAATTACAGTAATATTTTGTCTGTATATCCTGTTTTGATATATAAAAAAACCCAAGTATTTAACTTTTCGTAAAGTAGTTTATATTGCCTAAAGTTTTGAATATCTTAAAACTGCGGATTAGTGAACAGTTGGTATTTGTTTTCAAGCAAAATTCTTTAAAAAAAATGCTCCAATTCATATGAGGGAAAAGTCCATCTTTATTCCTAAGAAAGTAGGATTGCTGTAGAAGCAGAAATTGCTCTTTTTTTGTGAACATTTTTTTTTTTTTTTTGCTTTCCATCAGAGGAGAAGGTGCTTCAGACTGTATTTTACTACTTCAGTGAAAACTACTCCAATCTCTACTTTTGTTCAGAATTTCAAATGATTATTATAAATTTGGCATAGTATTCTGCTCTTCCTGTTTATACTGAAAATTCTCCTGTCATTCACGCTGCTAAAAATTAAACATAAGCCCACTGAACTCCAAGATAAAATTCTCAGATTTCACTAACACATCTGTTTAAAAAAAACAAACAACAACAAAAAACTTTTAATAAATATTTGCTGAAAGCATATTTTCAGTGAAGTCCTATGGAGAAGTTTGATTGTAGCAGTCCAAAAGCATCAGTCTACCTCAACTTGTTAATGGTTAATCAAAAATCTATGCTACAAGGTAAGGCTTAACAGATGAGCTAGAGATTTCACTTAGACTGGGCATGCACCATATCCTTGCGTCACTGTACAGAAAACTTTTGCTCAAAGACAAAACAAAATAAAGTCCTCAGAACAATACATCCCTGCTGTTTGTTTGGCATGCCAAAACTCTATACTTAAAATTCCAGATTTATTTCCTCTTGTTATTTATAATCAACTGATGAAACATCCCTGTTTACAAAATGCTCAGTTTTTTT
Organism: Nothocercus julius; assembly: GCA_013398735.1. NCBI lineage: Eukaryota > Metazoa > Chordata > Aves > Tinamiformes > Tinamidae > Nothocercus > Nothocercus julius. The sequence continues at coordinate 3,030,897 of VZSV01000018.1, forward strand.
ATTTTAAGAAGTGTCCTTCCGACAGCACTAATCACAGGAGGAGTCAGGAATGCAAAATTGCCAGCTGTAACATAAAATGTATTTAATCCCACTGATTTGCAATAGCACTTTAGAAATCTAATGAATTATAAGTATTCCAAATATAATACGTAAAGTAATCACAGTGATTTTGGAAATGTAAGGTTTAGGAGCGAGCAAGAGTATCAAGTTATCTGTGTTTATTGTTAGCTCTTTAGTATTTCTTTTTTTAAATAAAATAACAGCATTGATCCTATGGTATGATAAATCATGGAAAACTAATACTGCAATGTGTGTTAACTGTGAATGCTAATTAGTTTCTATAGGCATATGTATGAGTAAGAGAAGTGCACATAGTTAACAATCAAGCAAGACAAATTTTAAACAAGCATATTTAAAATCTAGGATGCCATGTTAGTGGCACAATGCAATTTAATGCAAAAAGGAAAAAAGACCTCATCATTGAAATCAATTACCATGCAATCAGTCACGGTCACTGACCACTGGTGGAGCTGTAGAGTTATGCTGATCATAAAGCAGCAGTGATTTTGAAGGGCCTCTGTTCTAAGTACTTCTGGCCCTTAGTTTAAACTTCTTAACTTCTGTGCCCTCACTGAGAAGAGCTTAAGATGCTTTGCTGCTTGCAAAAACAATAAGACTCCTATTGAATGTAGGACCCCACACTTTCAAATATTACAGAAAGAGCAAAGCAGTCAAATCTGGTTTGGGTTAATTTTATTAAAGAAAAACATAATCATTGACAGAGTATATCTTCATTCTGAAATTAAAAAAAAAAAATCAAAAACACAGCTGGAAAACATTACAGTATCAAACTTTGAAACATACATAGGTGATTTAGCAATGGATGTTCCTTTCAGTGAAAACAGCTCCTTTCCATAGGACTTCTTAAATAGGATATGTATTCCTGAGGCACATGAGAGTCCTTTAAAATGTTACTCTTTATTTTAGTTAGCTAGGATATATTTTGTTCTTTTCCAGCAGCTTGGTCCTTGTCATGTAGGTGGGTTTTCAATTTTTTTTTTTTAATTGATGTTTCCAGAACTATGCAAAGCTTATTCCTGGAGCTACTGTTGGGCAACTACAGAAGGATTCTGGAAATATTCTCCAGCTGATCATTGCTGCATATCAGGTAAGATGCCTATAATGTGTCTTCTGGCTGCATGTTTATATTTTCAGAATTAGACTGCCATTTTTTAAAAACAAAGGTCTTCGTTTATTTTCTGCATTGATTTCAAGACCATTGTTATTTTATGTGTAAGTGCAAACCTTTACAGGAAATCTTTCTCCCTGAGAATTGAGTGTAGAAACAGTGGCTTTGTTGGTAATAATATTACATTCTATTCTCATTATAGCTTCCTGAAAGCCTTAGTTAATAGAAGGGTTTGGTAGGATTCACTCTCTTGAAGAATCCTAGGAAGTAAATGAGGAAGTGAAAAAAAAAATTATTTAGAAATTGTTCAAAATATAGAGCCACAGCATTGAGATGCCTTTGCTGGTCAGTCAAATCATTATTAACTTCTGCTAATTATTAGAGATAGAACTGTCATTGGGCAAAGGAATTGGAAACAATTAATATAACCAATACTTGTTTTCACTATGAAGTTCCCTATGAAAAGCGTGAATGAGAGATGGTGGTAGGTATCACAGCATCAGTGATTTTCTAGCAGCACTTTGCTGAAAAGCTCCTTTTATATATTCATCCTCAATTCTGCATGTTTATTGCCAATGAATATTCAATCTGTTCATTGCAGTTACCTTTATAATTTAAGGTTGATTGTCATGTTACTCAGAACTATATCCAATTTCCCTTCTTTTCCCCAAAAACAATTATTCTGCAGGAATATCTGGAAAAGAAGCACTATTCTGCAGTTAATGCTATACTCCACTTTAGCAATTTGATACTGCCCCTGTGAGGCTGTTCGATGTTTTTAAAGCAGAATACACGCTGAGGAAGAGGACTTGAATGAGTTTCTTTAGATAACATAGAGAAATACTAAAACATGACAGGAACATAAACATAGTACTGCTTTTCAGAGCTTGCTTTGTAAAATACATCCCAGCTTCCTTGTTCTTTTATTTTAGGGGAATGTTTTTTAGACACTTTCACAAGTTTTTGAACAGAAATAGCTACATTTTACTGATGTACCATAGACTTTTCTGTTTGTTCCCTCCCTCTCACATTTTATTAAAAGCCTGCTCTACCCATTGATACAATGAAAAATAGTTCTATGAAATTCCATTTTCTATTTTTTTGCTTAAAATTCCTACACTATTCCTCCTATAAGCTGAATAAAAAAAATTATTTTATTCAAAATTATTTTTTTCTTGGTGATAGAAAAGCAAACCAAATTCTTTTCACTTTTAGAAAATCAACGCAATTGTTTTGTTATGTTTTTCAAATGAAATACAAATATCGGAAGATTCCCTATCCTTTGGAAAATTAAATATGCAAAGAACTTTAAGATTAATCATGAGACTATGTAATAGTAATACATTCAGAGGGAAAACTTTGCATGAGTAAAGTCAGGGCTAAACTTGGAGTGGAGTGAGGATTTTACTCCTGAAATCTAACATTTCATTAGTCCAATCTGTCAAGATTTCTTGAAGCTGGCACTGTAGATTATAGATAGAGGTACTATTAAACAGCTATTTAAACAGTTGGAAGTAGGCAGCATTTTGTTGCCTGTTGATTAATGGAGAAATATAAAGTACTTTTTTCTTAGGTGCAGAACAGTGATGCATCTGATTGCATTGTCATGGTATGCATCTACAACTGTTGTATCACAGCTATTAGAGAATATGTCCTTGCCTGTTTCATACCTGCTGTGCATGATGTTTTTTTCTAATCCCCTTTTTGAACCTGATAATGCTTTCTGTCTCCACAGTTTCAGTGGCAAAATGTTCAATTGCACTGTTTTAAGAAGTACTCTTTTTTTCTCATTTCAAAGCAATTTCTGTGTTTTAAAATTTCACTGAATGCCCCTTCAGGCACTGCAGAATTTGGTGAATAACAGCTTTGCATTCAGCTTATATTCTTCTGCTCTTCATGATTTTGTACTTTTTCATCACCAAGACACATCTCCCACTCCATATCTTCTCCTTCTGATCCTTTTCTTGGCATTTTAAGTCTCTCCTCAGGTGCTCTGTTCCCTCTTTACCTTTTCTTACTCCACTGCGTCTCCTGAGATGTGGAGACCAGAACAGCATGCAGTACTCAAGACAGGGTACATCAAGGTCTTACACAGGAAAAAAAAAAGGATGCTCCTCTCTTGTTCTCTTGTACTGATGGGCAGCATAGTGTTGGCTTTTTGGTTGCTCCTACATTTTGAATGGAAGATCACACGGAGCTGTCAGTGGTGACCTCAGGTGCTCTTTGCTGAGCTGTTATGGCCGATTCCCAGTTCTGCTGTTCTTTGGGCACAGTTTGGGCAGGGTTATGAAATCAGTGCTCTCTCCCCTCCTATAGCAGCTTTCTGCTGAGTGGATACAGGAACGGTATTGCTGCAATTGGGTCATAACTCATTCTGTCCTAGTTCAAGTACAGCATGTCTAGACCATCCACTAGAATTTGCTTATACATTCTTAATATCCCACATACATTTCAAGGTGTACAAAGTGTACAAGTAGCAGCATGTCATGGTTTCAAAATATCCTAAAGTCCATTTTATTACATTTAACCTTAAAGGTTAACCATCCTGTTGCTTCATGATTAAAAATCTACCAAGCAGGAAATACTGAGAAACACCTTATTTGACATGAGTGGAGAAATCAGAATTTGTTTATAGGGTGTGAAAGGGCAAACAAGGGTAGGCTTTAGGTTAAAAATCACATGCTAAACAGAAGAGCTAATTCCATTTTTTTTTCACAGACCTTCTATGATGCTCTCAGCAGTGTAATTCAACTCCAAATGTCTCTGTTTCTTCACCTGCAAAATGGGAATAAATAAGCATTTGCCCCATGGAGTAGTAAAAATCTTTTAACATGTTTAAGGAGCTTCAGAGTCTGTGCAAACATGAGATTTGCTAATATCATTCATGCGTGTGTTGCTATCTAAAAGCTCCTAGAGAGGAAGTAAGCAACTTAAGAAAGTCTGAGATGTCAAAATATTTGTTACAAAGAGTTCTCATGTTCTTCCCTAGTATGATTCATTTTCTTCTGTAAGCATATTTTTGCCTGCCTCTTTTATTAAGGTTAAATCTGCATAGGTCTGTATCACACAATCCTAGTTTAAATTGCACTGTGGCTGAAATCAGACCTTTTGATGGAAAATGTATTCCAGCATTTTAAAATCTCAGAATTGTTTTTGTGTGCTTGGTGCATGACATAATAAGATTGAGGAAATAACACTCTTTTAAACACTTTTAAACATTTATACCCTTTTAAAAGAGTATAAGTACTCTACCAAGTGCACAAGTTTGTAACACTTAGTTGTTGTTTTATTCAAAAAACCTGGAAATACAAATATTTCTCTGGCAATGACTTAAAGTTCACTGAACTGTCTGCAGTTTGTCCCAAACTACAGCCAGGCAGCTTAATAGATTTAAAACACTATTAGAAGGTCTAAGAAACTGAATTTGTCATGGAATATGCATTCATTCTCATCTGAGTGAGGTGTGATGACTGCACACTTCTCACAAAAACAAATGGATGCATGTTCACAACAAGCCGGTGCAGCCACTGTGATTCTAACGACGAGGAGCTTGTACTCAGCAGCATTTGATTTTCTCTCACAGTTGTACTTTGAGTCTTGTAGTCTTGCACCTGGCAGAAGTGGGAATATTTAGTGACATATCCTGTTACTTTAGTATAAGTCAACTTTCACAGTTTTATCTTGAGTTTTATTTGATCCTGAAGTCCAGCTGATCTACACAAACTTCTTTCTAAGGAACTGTGCATTGCTTTAATAGCAACACAAGCATCTAACTCCAAGGCAAATGGAAGGGAAAAATCAAATGCATCCAGAGCTACCCACATAACCAACCTGATGCCTAGTGCACAGCTTTGTTGATCAGACTGCATTCTGGAAAGAGGACTGGGTATTATGTGAATATGTCTTGCATGATATGTGTTTTTGTCATTTATTAAAGTTATTTGGGTTACTAAAGAGGTCCAAATGAAAGCTCACAATAAAAAGCTTAGGACAAAACTGCAGAGAATTCAGCACATACTCAAAACTTAGGGAATTGTTCTCTGTGTAGGTTTATATTTATTCTACTTTTTAGTTTCAGGTAATACCACTGTATTCACCAGACCTTTACTACAATGAGTCATCCCGATTCCTTTACTAGAATGACTCACTGAGGGAAGGTCAACAAGCTCCTAGTGCTTTGAAGTACAGCGGGTATTTTGTAAAGCATTTGAGCTTGCAACAGCTCAAAGCGAGTCAGTAAGATTTTTGCTCCTCTGTTGCTGAGGTGCTTTTCAAAAAATTCCATTTACTGGAACCACAATCTAGTAAAGTCATAGGGAATTTCCACATGCCTTGATATAGGCTTTGGATTAGGGCTGTTGTGTAATCAAAGTCGACAAAAAAAATATTTTGGAGTAATAATAAAAAAGAATATGAGAGCACTCAGGAAGTAAATTGAAGAGTTTATTTTCATTTAAGAAATGTAAGCTTGATTGTACAGGTTGATTTAAGAAATGAGGACACTGCTGAATGTGTTTTCAAATAGCATCAGCAGCTCATGAAGCAACAATTTCCATCACGGGGAAAAAAGCTACACAACTGTGTGGACTATTTGTAGAATTAGACTCTAGCTCTTGCCCTGGAAACATCAAGCCAAGTTGTGGAGGCCTCACACTGAGGCAAAACTGGACTCAACATCTACTCTGCTCAAAGAGGGTTTGTAAGGTTTGGTTCTGATAGTGAAGATAAACAAAGAACAATATTGACATATGCTGGCTATTCAAGTGGTAGCAATGTGATCAGAGATACATATCCATTCCTCAGCAAGACCAGAGCGAAAACCTGTGTCAGTCAACAGAGCACTAAGTAATGAAGGATGATTTAATAAAGCATTGAAGTTATTCCCCTGCAAGGGCAGGAAATAAGCACCATGATACAAGATATTAAACTGATACTATGAGTGCTTTCGTCTGAAGGCTGTTTCTGTTGGCAATTTCTTTTTTGTTCATTCTCCATTTTTCTTGCAATAGAGAATAATGTAAATAAAGTGCCAAACCCATTAATTTACTGCTGTTTAGGTAGAGATAAGTTACAATCTGTGTTACATAGATGTGGAACATCAGCAGTGTTTGGCAAAGTTACCAATCCATTCATCATTTCTTTTTCTTTAAGGAGCTGAGATCTGAAGTAGAACTGGAGGTCTTTGGAGACACAGAAGGACTCGATCTCTCTTTCACTGCAATCTGTAACAATGGCAGCTTTTTTCAACATAAGAGGAAATGCTCTCAGGTGAAAGTGGGAGAGATAGTAAGTAAATAAGAGATTCTCGAAAGACATTAATTCCGGAGACTTTAAAGTACCAAGGTAGAAGGTTGTTCTTGGTTAAATAATATTCTTCCAAATAAGTTACAAGAAATCAGGAAACTGCTCATGCATTCTTATTCTCTCCTATGGATATGCTCCCAGCCTATCCTGCAGTCATCGTTATACTGCAGCTTTGAATAGACGATATTTTCTCTTCCAGGTCTCTTTTAATATGACTGTAAGTCTCCCTGCTTGTGAAAAAAATAGAAGACATATTGTGCTAAAACCAGTGGGTCTCAGTGATGTCCTGGAGATTGAAATTCATCCACAGTGCAGCTGTAACTGTCAGGCAAAGGCTGAGGTGAACAGCTCAAAATGCAACAAAGGGAAAGGATCTTTTGAGTGTGGAGTCTGTATCTGCAGCCCTGGCTACGTGGGTCCTCATTGTGAATGTGATGAGAATTCCCTCAGCACTAATTCTTGCAAGGGCTCCACAGAACAGAGTTCCTGCAGTGGGAGAGGTGACTGCTACTGTGGGCAGTGTGTTTGCCACTCATCAATGTATGGAAAAATTTATGGGCCACACTGTGAATGTGATGACTTCTCTTGTGTGAGGCACAGAGGACTTCAGTGTGGAGGTATGTTCCCTCTGAAGGACTTTTACTATCTATATTTTAGAACCTTATTGCCTTCTTATTAGCTATGATCTTACAAACATCTATTTTCATAATGTATTAAATTATAATCTTTTCACTATGAAGTGCTGCAACTTTCATTTCTTAATTATCTTTAAATTAAAACCAGTAAGCAATTTTAACCCTGTTTTCAAATTTTAAAATGATACATCTTTAACCACTCTGTAGTTAGCTCAGTTTGGTGCAGCTTTACTGGAGCCTATCAGCTTTCATCGTACTGGGTCAGACTTTTAATAGCTGTAATGATTGTAGCTCCAGGGAAGTTTAGGTAAGTATATTGGCATACATTAGTGTTAAGTACTGTACAATTTCACTCTGACCTAATTTTCAAAGTATACCCTTCTTAATTAGTCACTTTTACTCTGTGATCTTTTAAAATTTTAATCCAGTAAACTAAATGATTTCAACTGGTCTCAGTTTGTCTCAATATGAATGCGATAAGAATTTGAGAGCTTTTTTTTTTTTTTTTTTTTTTT
>VZSV01000018.1:3041665-3053950 GCA_013398735.1 Nothocercus julius
GATGCATATGTCTTGCCTTTATACTGGTGGTTTGTGACAGGCAGAGAATGATGAGTTGTTGAATTATATTCCACAGGAGCTGTGTAGAATGTCATTTGGCTTCTGATGACAAGTCGCAGGGAGAATGCAGTGAAAAATGTAAATTGGTTGATGCAACTGTCAGCACTGCAGAGGGTTTGTACACTCTTTTTTTGTGTGTTTGTGTCATTAGAGATAGTTCCCCCTTTCAGTAATTTTATATTTGAAAGTAGCCTTGTTTTTCTACCATGGAATTATATTAGTGCTCATAGATCATTTGCAGTGTGTCTACAGCTGTTGTAGTGAGGCACTGCAAATCAGAACTGCTTTTACCCCTCCAAGCTAATTAACTCATTGGAACACACCTATTTTCTAAGCGGTTTATATAAGAAAGGAAAGAATTGAATAACTACTGCTGCCTGTAAAACAGTGACTGATGAAAACCCCTGAGGTCAAGTCAAGCCTCTACCCTAAGTTTATGTGGCTTCTTTTATCTTACAAATACTAAACGACTGGTTTCAGTCGTCACGCAGACTGTTGATTACAGCAGGTAGCTCCCTTAGACACAGCCCTTTAATCTATGTAAAGACATTCTGCTTCTTGTCAGTTTTTATTGAGACATTTCTAGTACCCTAAAGGCAAAATGCATCATCAGTGGCTCACAGCAATTTGAAGTTGTGCTCCATCACTGAGAGTTCCCACAATAGAAATTGACCTTGAATAAAATACTGCCCTCACAGACAAAGAAGTATTATTTTATATGAACTATTGTATCAAGACCCTTTCCTTTTTCTTCTTTTTCTGCCTGCAGAGGAAGTTGCTTGCCTGCACAGTAGGCACTTGGTATTTATTTTAATGTCAGCAACTCCAATCCCATGGCAAAACACAATGGTTACATGATGCTGTACATAGGTGTGATATACCCATGTCATAGACCTAACATTAGCATTAAACAATGCTGACAAACATAGTAATTAGGATGATGATGCAGAATGTGTGTGTGTATGCTAAACTGTCAAAAACCTATCTAGAGCTACATATGTGCAAAAATTTCAGTGATAGGTTTCTGAGAAAGCTCCAGCATTATTGCTTTGGAGGGCATAACTCCATAATAAATAGCTCCAAATCTGCAAATAATTCCCTTGGAAAGAAAAGCTCTTTCTAATGCAGTGTAGTGTATACTTTAGTGTATACTTTATTATTTTAAGTTATCCCTTTATAGACATTAGTATTTGCATGTAAATACAAACCTTTTGATGCAGGATTCAAAAACAGATAAGGAGTATTTGTTAAAAGCCTGCAAGTAGAAAGGGAAGCAGCCACACACCAAATATTTGAGCGCTTTTATTGTACCTATGTAGTTAGTGAAGTTTATAGAAATAGTTTATAGATCAAGTTTAAATATATCTAGTTTATAGATCAAGTCCGGTCCTTCCCTGATTGTGCCTGTCAGCTTCTTCTTTAGATTTAGAATTTGTTTACAACAGTCAGCAACTGCTGTAGTTAGGGCTGATTAACTGTTCTAATTCCTCAAAAACAAAACAAAATTGTTTACAAATAGTTTGGATGACAAACAATTTGTAAACAGTTTTAAGCATTTAATTATTTAAATATTTGAGATGGATCCTTAGCATAACTTCATATAGTATCACAATGCTTCTTTCTGTTTTATATTTCCTTTTTTTTTTTTTTTTAACATTTCAAGACTTTCTGAAGATTGAAATATCTCTAGGGTGTATAATTAAGTAAAATATTAGTGCTTTAAATATCAATGAACTTTTTTACGTCATAACAACATAACGAGTGAAACTGGGTAGCTGTTAAGAAAAACTTTATAATTTTATGTTTATATGCACTTTTTCTGTTTCCTTGGAAGGGGTATTTTATATTCTTGGCAGTGCTTTTTGCCTACTCGGTTTCAGTTCTGCGTGGGCAGTGGTTTCCCTTCCCGCTTCCCCACAGCAGGGTCACTCGTGCCACCACCAGCGCTCCCTGTTTGGAGATCACACAGGGCATGTGATGACGCAGCAGCTCGTGAGGTGCTGATGGTTTCAAATTTACTGAGCTGCGGCTTCTCTCAACAGCAAATAGCTCTTCTCAGTATTATTTTCTTTTTACCTATTTTGAATGGTTGAATTTTTATTCAAAAGAGGGGCTGATCACCTCTTTGCCAGGCGAGTCAAAGGTGAATCTGCTGCTCTGGTTGCTACTCAGGCAGAACTATAATTCCTAAAACCTGGGATCTTGTCGTGACCCCAGTCATAGGATCTGCAATCCTAAAAACCCAAGAGGCACCGTTACGCTTTCTCTGGGGAGCTTGAGCATTTCCTACCCTTCCATTTATTTCTCCCCCAGTGTTGCTCTGCTATAATGTCAACTCCACACAAATTCCTCATCCAACAGGAAAGTAGGAAACAGATCCTACAGCAGCCTCTAACTTAGTGCTCTGGTGTTCTCTCTTAAAATTAGATGAGACTGTCCCCAAAAAGCCTTTTTCTGAGCAAAAGACAAACAGGAAAAGTCATAATGACATTGCTATTCACAGTCAACATTTTTCTTGCATCCTTTATCTAAGTATCCATTACGACACAGCTTCGTCTTTTGCACTTTGAGGATCCTGCTACTGTTACCCAATTTCTATTCCAGTGTGACTCCACACTGGGAAAACTATCATGTTCCATTAAAAAAACACACAAAAATCCAGGTGTAAATTATGCGGGTGTAGCTACACACTGAGAGGTTTTCTGCATATTAATTAAAAATAGCTTAATCAATACTATCTGTAAGTGAACCTTCACCCTAAAAGCAACATCTGAGAAATAAAAATACTAAGCATAAGGTGAATTCTGAGTAAGCTGAGTTGCTATTACTGTCTTAATTTCTCAGACCTTGCACAAAATCAAATTTCTGCATTCCTTTATCTCAAATTATGACTAAATTAAATTTTTATTTTAAAATAGCTAATATATTTGCCGTTTGTACTTTCTGGAATTTTGCAATACTTGAACATGCTTGCAAGATGTGCTCTGCACTCTAGAGGGCTAGAAACGACTTTTTTTTTTTTTTTTTTTTTCCTAAGGTGAAATTATTTGGATCTTCTTGCTTAAAAAAGTTGGGAAACACCAAATATTGCAAAATCTATGATAGTATTATTGTAACTGTGAACTGCCAAAGAGTGTCACCAATTCAGTACACTCAGTCCGGGGTTTTCAGTCCTTTCAACAAAAACAAGTCTTGTTAAAACAGCAAGTCCTCCCTATTATCTTGATAGATAACATATCACTCTATAGCATCAAGGGCAGACAGCAGGTTAAATGTAAGACTATCACAAATCAAGAGGATGTTCCCATTAAAATCAAACCAGATGTGATCCTTGGGTTGTAAAAAGCAGACAAAATGACCATGGTGTATTCGACTACTTAAATTTTCGTACTCTCTGTACAGTTTACCAGGGTTTGATATATGGGAAGGCCAAACCTTATGATAGTATGCAATATGTTTTTTTTTTTTTTTAAAAGAAAGTGGTCATGAATAGTGGCTTTCTTTAAAATCCTATTATTCTGGATGGATTCCTACTCCTGTGTTTCATTTGTCTTCATGATATTAAAGTTGACGAACTTAAGATTTTTAGCACAGTTGCTTAGGCAATTTCTGTACATATTTTGCCTAGATAAGAAAAGATGGATAGGGTTGAAACGACAATCGATTGTTAGTAAAGAAATGTTAGAGAAACTCACTGTTTTCTCTCCCCTCTACAAATTAAAAAAAAATAGTTTTGGAAAAATGTATTGAAGAGCAAAGCTAATTTGCTAGTGTTCTTTAAATCATGGTTTATATAGAATCATAACAAATCTTCAGCCACAGAGGTATGTATGCATGCAGTTATGAAGCAGGATATTTTTGTTCTGCAAAAATATTATATAATGGTTAGGCTCAGGATTTGGTATTTCTGGCATTGAACTTGTCGTCCCAAATTTTGATCATCCTATTTGGTTTTCATTATCTGTCACTTCTAACTTCACCATTTTTCCCCTCATGCCTTTTGAATTAACTTTTCTAAATAGAAAAGTTTCCCAGTTAGGAATCACCTGGGAGGGGGGAAAAACAAAAAAGATTAAATTTTCCTGTAAATCTACGTTAAATAGAGGGACAAATAAAACAGGGCAGACTGTCATCTCAGATTACATTTTACCTGTTTTCCATTGAATTCTACTACAAAGATCCCAGAATTGCAGTTTTCTGTTGTTGATTTATATTTACTGTAATGACAATACATGACACACTAGTATTGGAGAGAACTATTGTAGAAGAAATAAAGAGCAGCCCTTTTAACACTATCAAGTTCTGTGTGATACAAGTATATCTACTTTTGAAACATAATCTGAACTTGCTAGGGATAGCTTTAAACCGAGGAGAACATACTGTTTACTTTGTCCTATAATTGACGACTATTGCATTTCCTAGACAGCTGGTGGTTAAGTGGCTTGGAGGAACTTCCCTTTCATTGAAATTCACACGACACCAGATTCATAAAGTGCACTTGATGGTCAGTACAGATTGACAACACCTGTATCTGTTCTTCTGAAATATAAGTAGAAAAAAAAAAAAAGAATGCAAACTAAAGAAATGTAGAGTAGAAAGCTATTAAATTTAGTAGCAATTCTGAGGTTACTTCTGCTTTTTTTTTTTTTTTTTTTCCCACTCTTTCTTATATACAGACAAGGCTGTGGCAGACATTATGCCATTGATCTCTCTTGCTTTACATGTTAAATTTCCCTTGATCTGCTGGATGACTTTTTTCCCCCTTTGTAGATTTCTCAGCGGATAAATCCATTCCCTGCTCTTTGCAGGGGGAAAATGAATGTGCTACCACTTTTCTCCTGACTATGGATGAACAGGGAAGAACAATCATTCACAGCATAAAAGAGAACGGTAAGCTGGAAATACTGCTTTTTCTCTATTGAGCCTGATTTAAAAATACAGCACTATATACACAATACTGTCAGCACTGGCAAGCTGAGCTATTTTAAACAGCAGTGTTCCTCCTTATCTTCGTAATTCTTCTCTGCCCAGCCAAAAGAGCACCTCCTAAAGTATTTATTTAATGCTGCAGTAAAATAAACACCTGCCCTTCATGAAAGATGGGCAGAACGATCCAATGGATTAACCAGGTACTGCTGTGTTACAATCTTGGCTCTGGCCCTGTGGCCTTAGACAAACTTCTTTGTCCCTGCATGAGTTTCCTACCTATAAACTCCTTGGTTGCAAGTTGCAAGCCTCCCCCCCCACCCCAGCCTCCAAGGGCTGCAAGTTAATTTTTAAAAGCCCCGCACAGTTCTAAAATGGTAACACTGAACATCCTTCATATTGTATGCAAAAACTGTATTCAGTGTTCAACTTGAAAATATCATGTGCTCCCAGACCAACAAATATCCAGATTACTATCTTGTTGGATATACCTGATGAAATGAATATGCAACAGAATGCTAAGATATCTTTTTATTTAATATTGTAGTACCATTAAGTTTTGAATGAGTTTCCCATCACTACCCTAGATATTTGAGAGACCTTTTTATTATCCGATGTCCTTTCATTTAACATTATTTCTTTATTTCCTGTTATTTTGATGATGATTTTTCATTTAAGATCCTAATCATGGGGGACAGGAGAGAACATGGATACCACTTTCCAGCAGACAAACAATTTGGTTTCTAGGCAATAAAGTGCTTTTTTTTTTTTTTTTTGGATACACCAAATGCCTCAGGGCTAAATGTTAATTAAATTTTATGGAAAGTATGCAGATCTGTAGTTTTATTTTGTTGGTATAAGTGTCAGGCATAAGATTTGAAGATATCCTACCATTTTTGTTAACTCTTATGTACTGTTTTTATAGCATACCTATTGAGATTCAAAGTGATTTCATTGCATAAAACAGCAACTTCGAAGAGTGACCTAGTTATACATAGGTTATGTTTATAGCAAAGATTTTTGTAATAAGGGGTAGTATTAGAGAAGTACATTCCTTTGTAAACTGCATTCCTAAGACTCAGGAAATTAAGAAGCATGGGGAGGTGTTCTCCTTATCAAATGTATACTACACATTTTAGGAAGATATGAAGAAAAAAAATAAAAGAGATATCTTAAGGGAAGTACAATGTGTTAAGCCTTCTGTAGCAGCCCTCCCACAGTTCTGCCAAACCAACCTCGTTGCCATCTGTTATTCTGCTCCTGAGGCTTGAGCAAAGGGGGAATGTTCTGTGGCTGCCAGTGAGTGTGAATGAGGACGAGACCACCAGAAATGCTTGCTCTACAGCTTGGTCTCACCTACGGGACTGAAGTCAAGATGGCACCAAGAGCCAGAGCATTAACTCACTGCTCAACCAGACCTCTCTGAATTAAAAAAATGGCACCAACCAAAAAAGTAATGTAAAATATAATCTCTGAAAGCCAAATGTAACTGAATTTTCAATGTTCTTAAACCCTGGATCAGCAGAAAAGTTTGTAAAACTGACTTTCATGACCACGACCTCTTAATATTACAGTAAACCCTTAATTTAAATTTGCTGATTTCCCCATTATTTCTCTGAAATGTAATTTCTACAAACTGTCACTGCTTAATGACGAATTTCAAATGCAGTTGAACTGCATGCTCCAAAATTGGAAATCTAAGAGCTTCCTGTCAACTGTTCCAAGAGTCAACTGATTTTGATGGAGTTTTAAGTCCAACATTTTCAACAAATCCAGTGAAACTTTTTTTTTCATGAATGAAATGCAGTTTTCCCCTTTTTCTAAATGCCATCTGTAGCTTTAGCTCTATCTAGGATCTTTTCCTTTGTAACACACTGAATAGCAGCAAGTTGAAGAAGTAAAACTTCAGTGATAACATCATAAAATTCACAATCTTGTCAACCCAACCTACTTATTAGAATTAAAATGTCTCAAATCTGAGAATGATTTTCCAACTTTTCTTCTCAGAATGTGGATCTTATCAGGCAGCTGCTGATCAGCATTGTAAAAGCACCATGGAAGATGTCACTTCAGTAGATGTCTAACACTTAAATGCAGTATTTCTCAGTCATTTTCACAAACCCATTAAAAAAACTATCAGGAGAAAGCTAATATGGACTTGCAGGAAAATACAAGCTCCCAGCAAACGAGAACCAGAGGCATCTTGGCTGTTTTTTAACTAGTTACAACTTTTTGAGGAAATATCTGTAGTCTGAATTGTTTCTGTTTCCACAGATTGCCCACAACTTCCAAACATCCCAATGATAATGGTGGGTGTCACCCTTGCTATCCTTCTGATCGGCGTTGTTTTACTTTGCATATGGAAATTGCTAGTATCAGTTCAGGACCGAAAAGAGGTGGCCAGATTTGAAGCAGAAAGATCAAAAGCTAAATGGCAAACGGTATGTTATATGCATTAATTTTATAAGCCTATCTTTAATTTGGCTGAATGACAATGTCTGAAATGTCTGTTTTTATCTTTATTTTGTTCTTTTAAAATGTTAGATTTTACTAGTAGATTTGCACTGAATTTAATATTCTATAAATTAATGAGTTTTTAGAGATAACTGAAAAACAGCTAGAGTTCAATATCCCAGTTTGTTTCCTCCACACGTACAATACTGTACAGAATAACCTTCTATTGCTTTATTTTATTCTTTTTTAATTGATACCAGGCCTCTGATTAATCTTACCAAAGTTGGCCAGTGTTTCTAGAATTATCAGCGTTATACGATTCCTCCCACAGAGGCTGTTTTAGGAAGGAGAGATTATCGGTTGCCTCTTTTATGCTGAGAGCCCACTTATATATAGGAGCAATGTAAGCTGTCCAAAATGTAGGTACAAGGACAGAGAAATCCAGGGCCTAGCTTCTATCTATAGCTTGCACGTGTCTAGTGCAGGATTATACCATATGCTCCCTTTTCCTCTTTCCCTTCTGCCCATGGCTTTTTTTGTCCTTCTGCAATAGTTTTTAAACTTGTGAGATTATTTGAAAAAAGGAGAATGTTAAGTTAGCAGTCTGAAGAGTGTCGGAAGGATATGTGATACGTTGCAGTTTGCTCAGCTGCATTCTTGTCCAAAACGTTACGATTGCAACACTCTGCAAGAGCAGATACTTCCTGCCTTTCGGATTTTGAGACAAGAAAAAAATGGTTACTTACAGGCAGGGCCACTTCAGGATATTTTCCTAATCCTTTGGGAGAGCTATATGTGGTAAGATGGAAAAGAATACGTTAGAAATATATATATATTTTCTTCCAAAAGAAAATGACACAAAGCGAAAGAGAGGCAGGTATTAAAAGCTGAGAGGGGACTTAAACCCTCCTGCCAGTTCATAGTAGTCTGTGTGGCTCAAGTAAGAGGCCCATGGCAA
The DNA here is from genome assembly GCA_013398735.1 of Nothocercus julius. Taxonomy (NCBI): domain Eukaryota; kingdom Metazoa; phylum Chordata; class Aves; order Tinamiformes; family Tinamidae; genus Nothocercus; species Nothocercus julius. Next base: position 3,050,064 of record VZSV01000018.1, read on the forward strand.
CTAACACTTTACATCTGAGAAAATATTTTCATTTTTTAGAATTGTACAACCATGAGATTTGATACATAAATCATATCAGACATATGCTGGGACGCATCTTTGATGAAGTATTGTCTTAGGACACACATTTGGAAGTAAAAGGGCACTTGTTAGGCTGTGTATGAGTTGCCCAATAAGGCTGGGTCAGGAACGGTTGGTGTCCTGAATCAATGTTATTCCGGTGCTGAAGAGGTGCATTAAAGCCAGCGCCTTGCAGCTCTGTGCTGCAGCTGAAACAATGGCAAGATGACATGCAGTGACTTACATTTCTTTTGTCTGTTTGTTTTTAGGGAACAAATCCACTGTACGTAGGCTCAACAACCACATTTAAAAACGTAACTTACAAGAACCAGGAAAAGCAAAAAGTGGCCATGACTGCAGATTTCTATTAATGCTTCCACCGCTACAGACTTAGTTTGACTGGCAGGAAACCTAAAAACAGCCTTTTGCTCTTATTTCTTCTCATTTGATTATGTGGTATTTGTTTGCACACTGCTGTGGTATAATAATTCTGTTAGATAAAATATGTATTGTGTTGGGGAGACTATAGATAACAATAACACAAAAAATAATAGGAACATAAAAAAAAAAAAAAAAAGCTTTAATACTAAAGCCTCCCTCTCCCCCACCCCACATTAATCTTAGATGGCATCACCAAAAATTTAATCTGCTCATTAATAACAAGGATTAAAAAGTACTGTAAGTAAGCCTATTTCTGTGAACTTTAGTACCTACAATGAGTTTTATATTACCTTGTTCATCTATGCAATGCTATATATTTGTGTCTAGGCATGTATTTTTAGCAGTTTACTTGGTGGGATGGGTTAAATTTAAAAAGGATGTTTTTTTTATGAATGCTGCTTAAACTACAGAGGTTAGAGGTGGGGCTGAATAACTTCGGCTCCACTCAGCCATGGGGCTGAATAACTTTTCATCAGAAACAATTAGTGTTGTGGCCTGTGTTGAATGTACCAAAGGTATCTAGAAATACATCCTTACTAATTCTGCTTTCTTGCCTTGTTTCCCTCCTTCCATGTCCTTCAATCTCTTCCTCTTTGATGTTATTTACGAATCCCTTCCCTGAAGTTATTTAAGGGAAAGCTAAATCAACCCTTATTATTAACTGCTTTTTGTTTTGTTTCCTTTGAATTCTAGCAGAGAGGACCCAGAGTGAAAAGAAGTATTGGTAAATTAGAGAATCCAGATGAGAAATATTATACCAGAGGATTACCAAAAGAAGAAGTCTTTTTACCATTTCCATCCTATTTAGGCACTCAAAATAATGAGCTGTGGCACAAGCCTTTTACATGCAGGAAAATTTCATACACAAAGACTTAATATCACACATAAAGTCACTAATCTTTTGTTCATGCATCTCAAATAAGGATCTTTTTTTTTTTTTAAGCCCAGCAAGCAAGCTTTTTATGTGTATGAGAAATAATATATTCAGCTTTTTTGGCAGTTTTTTCAAACTAGGCAGTAAGTAGAATTATGAATTTCACTTGATATTCATTTTCATGACACTAATGAGGATTTTTAAATCTCAGTTTTAACTGCAGTTATTAATGACTTGTCATAAATTGTAATGCTGTTATCATACACATCACCGGGGAAAAATCTCCCCAAATCAGCTAACATGATGGCATAAAAATGACAGTATTGCATTGCTTTAAGCTGACAATAATGTACCTTCTTGATATGATTTTTCCTTTTAATTTTTTTTAACATTCTAGAATATATGGCCAAACTGTATATATGAATATACATGAAAGAGAAGCATTGGAAAAAAAAGGTACATTAATACATATCACAGACACACCAGTAATGTTCATTCCCTAAGGTAAAGCATGTATTTGATCTAAAAAACTTAATATCCAATTCTGTTCCAATACATATTAACAAAGTCTGTGCAATGTCAGTCTCTATATCCTTTGCAATTATTGGATGTGAGACTCATATTTTAGATGCCTGTTTTAGGGCCTGATTCAAAGCCTATTGGAGTCAATGGCTACAGATGAGGATCTAGTTTCAGTGAAACTATTAGTTTTGGTTTACATAGATGGTTTTGTTTAAACAAACTGGTTAATATTGTCTGTTAGTGGTCTAGAACCTACATTATCTATTTCTGTGCAAAGAGAAATAAACAGTATCAGAAGCCTTTGGGAAGAAGGTGATGCTATAACCACATGTGTAATGATGGCTATGATTAAATTGGAACAGGCTAATTACAGGTTCATGTCTGTACTCCTTGGTACTCTTGCATATCTCGTAATGAGAGATATCTATGGACAGAGGCCTCAATTTGCAATCCTTCCAGCCACTAGACTTCCACAGATGTCAGGGCAGGTTATATATGGTAGCCATTCTGGTTTCCCCAGCACATGAATAATCTCTCTGGATGTAAAGCTGGCCCCTGCATTCAGTGAGAGTTTTGTCTCAAGCTCCACTTGGGTAAGGATTGCTTAAAAGCCAAGGGAGATTTGGATTTAGCCTATGGAAAATAGCTGTTACTTTTTTCCAAGTAAAAGTCATCAAATGACAATCTTTTTATGGAAAAATATTACTTCTGAGCTAGTAAACATCTATATTGTTTGTTATATACCTTTTAAGTTCTGTTTCTTCAATGGCTGATTCTGCAGCTCAGTACTGGGGTTGAGACCCCTTCTGAAGGTCAACCATTTCAGTAGTAAATTATTTTTCAGTATTGTAAGATTTTTACTGAAATTATGTTCACATTTCACATAAAACCACTAGTGGTCTACTCCCTATTCTTACAGGAGATTTCATTTCACCAGACTGCTCAAACTGTTCCCATTTGTATCTTCTGTTCATCAACAAAGATCCAAAAGGGTATGGAGATAATGCTTACACTCCAATTAATCCTCCTAGCAATCTTTCTAAAAATCATTAGTGACATACAGAAATCAGGCACAATATCCTGCAATTACCCTGTTCATATTGTACTATAATTTTTCTGTACTTCAAAATTATCAGAAGAAAAATCACTCAATTCATAGAAGAGAAAAAAGAGAAGGGCTCGATGAGAAAGACCTCTATCATTGAGGTTTGTTCATGAGTCGTTCTTTTAAAAGCATTCATTAGCATAAAATTTGACTAAGATCCTAGATTTAAAGAACTTTCAAGATCTTACTTGGCATTTGCCCTAGAAACAAGAGTGTAGTGTTCATTTCTTTGTTATCTCTATTATTTTTTATCTTGTAGCATTTGTGTCAACGTTCTTTTTTTTCTTTCTTTTCTTTTCCCACCAAATTATGAGGAGGGTTGTGTGCACTGAGTGGGATGGAAAAGTCTTTCTGCTCTTTTCATGAGTATTGTTTTGACCCGAGGCTGGACCTGGAGAAAGGCCAAAACATTTTTAGCAGAAATACTTCTATTCACTGAAGAGTTATCTAAACACAATAAAATTGCTGATGATTTTTCTTTTATTTGTTTATCTTTTACACTTTAAAAATAGTAATTTCAGTAATGTGTGTTAAATAGATAATTTTTCATTTGATTTTTAAAAGTTTCATGTTATCCTATATTTTTATGTCCAGCTCGCATTCATCTTTGTTTTGTAAAACAGGTAGTGCATAATGAGTCTTAGACCCAAGACTCATATGTCAAGTCCAATACTCTCCATGTGCTGCCTATCCTAACGCAGTAATCCTTGCTTGTTTTCCGGCGGACTTAAAGGAGTTATTGCTCCATAAATTGGATTGCACATCACCTAAAGGAAAAAAGTCTTAGTCCATTTGCAAAAGGCAGGTAAATCCCATGAGCTTGTTGCTGTAAAGTGGTGTTATTTAACCTTCAATAAAGATTGTAAAATTGAGTGTTTTTTTTTT
>VZSV01000018.1:3059791-3118947 GCA_013398735.1 Nothocercus julius
ACGGGACGCCTGAGCCTGGTGAGCCTCGCTGGGAGTTTGTCTGGCTCCGTTTTCTTCCCGTGTTTTGGGAGACCTCGCAGTGTCTGTGCTTCCCTTTGCCTGGAGGGAATGCAGAGGGGTTTTCCCCGTTCCTGGTAAATTCCAGCAATTTTTCTCCTTACCACATAAGCAATTCCCATTGCTTTTTTTTTTTCTTTGGGGTGGTGATGGGGGAGGAAGTGGGAGGTGAGGGGGAAGGAAAGGCACATAGTCCTGCTCTTGGCTTTGGCAAACACTTCTTGGTCAGCACTGGCAGTGCTGAACCCAAGTAAACAAGAACTTGAAGGGGCTGCTCTGCCATCGTTCCCTATTTGTGGTTGAGTGGGGCTGCACTTCTGGATCCTGGGTTTTGGTGACCTTTCCTTGTACAGAGCATGCCTGGGTGCTAGGAGCACCCTTCCTTCCAGAGGGTTCCCTGAGTCCTGGCAGGGACTTTAGTCCTTTAGTGAAGGATGTGCCTTTTGCCTTGGGCTTGTGACCCACCCCTAGGAGCTCTTTGCCACCAGGTTGTTGGTGCGGGAGCGATCTAACAAAATCAATACAGGAGGGAGTCCCCAGACCTCGTGGCATCCTCGTGCCAGCACGGCCTTCCTGCTGGCCAACTTGTGCAACTGAGGAACTGAAGCCACCTTTGAAACAGGGCCTCTGTGGCTCAGGAGCTCTGGTCTGGCCATCCTTGGCATAAAGTCGCCCATGAGTGTCAAAGGAAAGCAGGCTGTTACACGCACCCTCTGTCTCAGTTGTTTGCATAGTCTTTCTAAGACCTTTATCTTTTCTTAGCACCCATTACAGTTCTTAAGAGCCTTATAGATAGGGGTATCCAAATGTTGCTGTGCATTCAGGGTGGAAAATCCCCTGTCTCTGGTGCAGCTGTGGGTGGTATGGCAGAGTGGGGACAGGCTGGGATCTGCTGACTGGAAGCCAGTTGAGAGGAGGACCACCCCTTTCAACATCTGTGTGAGAACTTCAAGTATCAATCCCCAAACCACACTGAATTAACCTACTAATCAGTGCTAATGACACTCCAGCTTCCTCTCATTTAGCAAATAAGCTGCCTTTGGTTGACCTTTGTTGGTCAGCCAAGAGACTGCTGAAGGAGCTGCCTTCAGTGTGTAATAGGGAAAAGATCTTCTCTAGCATGAGAGGCAAAAACCCTTTTCTGAAGCCCGTGCAAGCTGCAGATATCCAGCATCCCCGTGATGCCCATGGAGGACTGGGTGGGCTCAGAAGACTGGAGCCAGCACTGACCATATAGTTTCAAAGAAAACTCAGAAGTGAAGGCCCAAGCCCCTGTAGGGTATCTGGCACAACACTTGGTCTGTTTTTTTTCAGTAAGCTCAGACACAGAGCTGCAGGAATAGGATGGGCTGCTGGAGTGCAGGAAAAGCCCCTTGCTCTGCTCCATCAGTGAAGGGTGCAAGGCAGCTCAGAGATGCTTGGGAAATGCCAGTCTCCCATCTGTGCTACATGGCAGAGTCCTGCGGTGGCTGGAAAATCTTCATTTTTTTGATGCTATGCCTAACTGTATGTATGCAGTGTACCAGACCCGGTGTCTCTTCATCTCGTACTGTAGATGTGGGCTCTTTGATAATTATAATAATTATGATTAATTACTGCTTCAGGATGCTAGGATTTACAAATTGCAACAGATAGCACATGGGGAGAAATCCTCATTGTAAAATTTCAAGGCAAAATGAAAATGCTACTCAGGTTTTGAACAAATAATGTTATGAGGCAGAAAATTTCTTGGCTACTTTGTCAGAGGAGCTCCATGGGTTAACTACCTCAGGATTTCAGGCTCAAGGATATCGCTAAGCTGATACAGGTTCATCTTTTGCCAATTTCCAGTTCCTCAAATATTCTCATTTTTCAGTGTATGTTCTCAATAAACATTTGCTTGCAAGACATTAACACAGCTGACTTTTTTTCACATGCTTGCAGTGTGATGTCATGTCGTTAAGTGAAGTTCCATACAGCTCCAAGAAAGCTGGAATGTCAGGCTAAACCCTCAGACATCTGGTGTGGCCCAGGGTAGTCATGTATGGATGTAAATATGTAGCCAATAGTCTTGACTTTAACCCTGGACCACTACCTCTCATTACTGAGATAAATCCTACTCTTTTTTTTTTTTTTTTTTAAACAATGCAAAGTAAGTTTTCTGCCTCTAGAGTTGCAGAGAGTGAAAAATGAATATGACAGAATATAGCAATTTCAGCCTTAAACTTTTTGGCTTTTCCTTTAATTGTAATCATATTCCCTTCCCTTTCTACAGAAAATTGTTTTACCATGTACAGTATCACTTCTGCTGGACTTGCTGTAATACTTGAACCTGTGTTCTCCCTTACTGAGTGTTTCTTGGTGACCAAAACTTTTTTTTTTTTTTTTAATGGCTAACGCTTTTGGGGACCCCATATTTTGGATGTCCAGCTTTAGAAATGTTACCTAGTCTTATTTTTCTGATCTTACAAATGTTCCACGTATTAAAAACTGAGCTCTCAAAGTGTTTCGGGTGGGTACTGAAAATCATTAATTACTTCAATATGTGTGCTTTAAAAATAAATTCACTAGTAAGCAATGGGCAGTGAAGCATGGCCAGCACAAACTTCTTATTTTTGAAGTGCCAGTTATTTTGATGGATGTTTTCATCATTCTTGATGAGTGGCCCAGTTAAAACATTGGTCTCTCCAAAATAATATATGCAAAATTCTACAAACTGAAAGTCTTTTATTCCCCTGCAGATAAAGGGATATTTATTATCCAAAGTGAAGACTCCAACCTCTGTATTAAAGCAGATACATCTGGCCCTGTTCTAGAAGACTGCGGTCAGCTCTCAGAATACATGCTTTGGAAATGGGTATCTAATCGCCGGCTTTTCAACATAGGCAGAAGTACTTGTCTAGGACTGAACATCAATAGGCCAGAAGAGCTGTTAAGTATGCTCGAGTGTGATTCAACCCAGTATTCCCTGTGGTGGTACTGCCAGGGAAGAGCACTAGTCGGAGTGTCAGGGTACAAGTTAGCTGTTGAAAACAGCAAACGCGTTGTGGCAAAAAAGAAATCAAATCATCAGTGGAAGCAGTACATGGCCTTTGGTGAAGACCTTTGTGAACATCCATTTCAAGGTAAAAATAAAAGGTTGTCATATAAATATATGTAGGAACAGTTTACAAAGCTTTTTTTGAAGCAAGGTCAGGTGGTTTCCGTCACTTTCAGTCTGCATTGTGGTTCGAGACTCTAAATTTCTTCTTTTTTATATGTCAGTAATTAAAAGGAGAAAAACCCTTTGCAGAGTATGTTTTTCTATTATTTGAACACAAGAAATGTACTTGTTTACTTGCAAATCAGGAAATTCCTCCTTCAAATTCTCTATAGAACAAAAAGCTGAGCTAAGGATATGTTGTTGCCAGTCCTGCAACTTTTACAGTAAAACAGACTCAAGGAAAAAGAAAAATTTGGAATTCAAATCACAGAAAATCAATCTGACATTCTGATAGGCATTATTAACTAAATGTAACATTTGCAACATTCAAAGCCTGGACTCTGAACATGACAAACTCTGGGGCAGAGATCACGCTTTTGATTAATCGTAGCGTAGAACTAGCGAGGGGGCAGGAGTTTGCCTGAAGACCAGCATACCTTAGCAAGTTTCCAGGTATAAGGACTAAGATAAATCTGTTTACCAAGAACAGAAACAAAGCCGCACTGTACCTTGACCTCTGGTTCAGCCTCTCCTTCAGCATTTCTTTAGAGGGAAAGACCTTAGATTTGCACAACCCATCTCAGACTGGAGCTGTTGACTCTGTCCACGTGAATTGGCACTTTGGGGTGCAGAGCTCTGTGCTTTCCACTGAAATGTGGAGCTGTCCTTGGCCTGCTGAAGTCGTCTTTTTTTTTTTTTTTTTTTTTTTTTTTTTTTTTGAGGTCTGATAACTTTAAAAACACTGTAGCATCTGACCATTTCTCTAAATCCTAGTGGAATTTAAACCTAAGAAAGAAGGTTTTTAAAATGACAAAAAGCCTTTAAAATGACAAAAGCAAGGATAACATCCTTGCTATGTCAGCTGAGCCAGATGAAAGGAGACCCGGTTTATTCCTAGTACTGCAGGAGGCAACTTGGAGGCTCAGCTGCAGGCAGACCCTTCAGCTAACCTGCTTCCAGGACTGAAGTGCCTAACTGCATTGGCAAAGTCTGTGTCACAGCCAGTTTCTGTTTGCCTCCTTCCCCCTTAGCATACGTGCATGCGAATAGAAGCCAGCCTATGAATCCCCAAGACGGAGAGTGGCATTTCCACTCTCAAAGAACAAAGAATGTTTCACTGTGGAGTGAGGACCGTGGCCATTGAGTTGGGTCTCCTGCCAGGACCGAGGTCATGCTTTGCACACCTGTAGCTAGCAGCGTGGTAGCAGGCAGGGAGATGCAATCCTGGCATTTTTTTTTTAACCTCTGCACTTCTTGCCATGTATGAGTATCAGAAGGCTTTGAAGGAGATTTATAGTGTATAAACTGCTTTTTTATGTGTCTGCACAGACAGCCATTAACTCTGGGAGCCACATGAACACTGGCAATATGTCCTGTAGTCACAAGACTTTGATCTTTAGGCTATCAGCACAGGATCTTTGGCAAACAGTTTCAGTCTAAGTGTGATTGTGGTGCTTTAACCTTTCCTAGGAGCTAGTGCTTTGAGGTTAAGGAGGTATTCAGTGAATTAAAGCATTTACAGTTATTGATGTAACAACAAAGGTATGTAACATCAGCTACTCTTTAGCCAGGCTATGTTCTCCATGATACAAAAACTTATTGGGAAAAGCTTATTACTGTTGTTATTTCTTTGTCTTTAACATTTCCTTTCCCATAGAATAACAAAGAAAATGGAAAAAAATCATTAAAAAGAGTGGGAAGAGCAGGGCAAATCATGCTAAATTGTGTGTTTGTCATACAGGAGTTACAAATCAAAAACAAACAGAACCTACATTTGAGCATGTTTTGATTCTTCTATCATTTTATGTAGTTATTCTAAAGTGTAAATGCAGGTATTGTTTTTGTTTTTGTTTTTTTTTATTATTATAGTAAGTATGAGACTGTACCTTTTCTGGTGAGGATGTTTCTTAAACTTATTTCAGAATTCAGTTCACTGAAGCTAAGCTGCTAGTAATTGTAATAATGCTGTGATATCAAGTCTAGGTGAAAATCAGCGAATAACAATAAAAGGGACATTTTGTTGTTATTGTCACTGTTAATAACAAAAATTATTAAATGTGAGACAAATTCTCATAAATGTATTCTTCTAATTTCTGCATTTCATTTATTACAGAAACGTATACATTGCTGGGAAATTCTTTTGGTTTCCCATGCCTTTTTCCATTTAAGTATAACAACAAGTGGTATTATGAATGTACAAGAGATGGAAAAGAATTTGACTGGTGTGCCACAACAAGTCATTATGAGCAAGATGAAAAATGGGGGTTTTGTCCAACTGCTGGTAGGTTTGGCTTATTATCTTTTTCTTAAGTAAGAGTATCTTTGGCCTTTGTTAATAATTCTAGGAGAGGGTGCTCTTTTGGATTACCAGATTACCTCCATTAGAGGGGGATTTGTCTCTAACAAACCCCAAAGCAGACTTTATCATAATTCATCATGTTTGGCCTTTGGAGATCCTAGACCTAGTCCCAGGAGCAAAACTACAGAGAGTGAGGAAAAAGCATGTGAAGTGCTGCTATTTTGCACAGCCTGGTGACCTTACCCTGCAGCTATGCCACCTGTATCTCTTTCTGTCCAGTCATCTATAGAGAGCTTCTCTGAAGCATGTGAAGTAAAGAGTGCTTCTGCAAAGTTGCATTCTGCTTTTGCCTATATAATCTTTTACATTCCTTTTACTACCACGCTTGCATTTTGGGCCTAAAACATTTGAAAGCTTTGAAATGCTTTTAAAGCATTTGCTATTTGAAAGACTTTGGGGCATATAATTCTCTTGAATATTAATTATTAAAAATAGGTTGTTGTAGTTTTCAAAGGAGTTTAGCCCATTGCTTCCCATGGAGTCAGCTCATGGAGTGTTTCAGATCTCCATTGCAAAGCATGTTATAAACAGCTGAAAATGGGAGTTTATAAAATGAATTTCTGGGCCACCTTAATAAAAGATGATATTTTTCGCCTTCATTATATTATGTAATTATAGTAAGTTTATTCCCTTGAGTAGTGGATGGAAGGGGATACAGGTCCCTACTCCTCTGTTGGATGGGTGAGGTGTGCATGGTGTGGGTGTTTCCAAACTGAGCTTTAGAGACAAATGATCAGCTGGTATAAATTTATACATAAGTTTCTTGGCTTCATGAGAGCTGTGAAAATTGCCACCAGCTGCACATCAGCTACTGCGTATCAACCATATGAAAAATGCAGCAGATTTTTACTCAACAGTTAGTGTCCTATTTTCACATATACATATACAACAGAGGAACTTCAAAGGAGTTCATAAACATGTTTCCATTTTCACTGTCATTAATGAACTAAATGGTTATAGGCATTATATTTCTGATGGTAGTATGTGCTGTTGGTAATTAATCTCTTTTGGAGTAGAGAGTGGCTGTGACGTCTTTTGGAAGAAGAACCCTGACACGCACATTTGCTACCAGTTCAATCTGCAGTCCACTCTTTCCTGGAGCGAAGCACGGGTCGTGTGCCAGATGCAAGGAGGAGATCTGCTAAGCATAGTGGATGTCGAAGAGCAGACCTATATAAGTGACTTAAGCAGTGAGTAAAGATTGTGTAGCACTAATACTTGATTCAAGGACACAGTTGACTTACTCAGCTGGAGAAATTTTGATGTTCAGAACTGGTGGTATGGGTTATGTGTAGTCCCATCTCAACAGTGATTCCTATTTTTTCTTATAGAAGAAGTTATGAAGCACATTTGTTTTCTTTGAAGAATTGCACAAATATTTTCTTTCTTTCCATCTACCATAATGTTGGTTATGCCGTCTACCATAATATCCAAATCCTCTGCTATCCTCTGCTAACTTCCCCTGTAAGCTAATGACTGGAACTCTGCAATAGGCTTAAAGCAAGTTCCTTGCATGGGAATATGACAATTCTCTGCTTTCAAAAATGGATAGTATTATTCCTTCTTTGATAAGCTTTCTGAAATTTTCTGCTAAAGAAAGAATTTCTTACAAATTTTGCTTAATCTTCTGATAGCATTTTTTTCAGATAAACTTTAGCGTGAGTGAAGAGCACGAAGTTAACGAGGGGTTATAGAATTATGTTGTAAAGTCTGCCTCAGGTTTCAATGGCTCTTCTTTCCCATTGCTTCCTCTTATTGTCTATTTTCAATTACAGGATCTGAGAAAACAGGAAGTTTTTAAAATGATATCATTAGCTTTTTGACATGCCTATGGTTGTAAAAGGACTGACGGTCATTTGCTTTACCTCTCACAAAAACCTGAAACAGGCTGGCATTTATGCAGCTGTTTTTATAGATATAACTTCTCAGGTCAGCAGCAACTTGTGTGGGAAGGTTTGCATAATGTGTAGTTTTTGAAGGGGTTTTGTTCTTTTTCTCTCTTTCAGGGCAGTTAAACGCCACAGACATTTTGCTGTGGACAGGCCTGAACGAGCTGGAGGAAGATGCTGGCTGGCAGTGGTCAGATGGAGCACCGTTAGTGTTTGTGAACTGGAGAGCAAGTACTTGATGTTCCTCTTGGATAAGTTATAGCAGTGTAATTACATGCTCTCTGTAACTGCAGCTTAGATAGAAGAGTGCTGCTCCTGCGGCCACACTTGAGAAGTGAACCCAGTGAGCTGGAGTGCCTCTTTTTGTAGGAATATTTATAATTCCCATGAACTAAGCCCCTGCTAGGGTTGTGGCATCATTGGAGATGCACCTGTGCCAAATATTAAAGATTTGGTCCTTCTGTTACTGACTTCTGATGGTGGCTTTTAACATTCCAGTTGCATCGTTGAAAGCTATGCTCTAATTAATCTTGTGGAGGGAGGGCATTTTAATTGGTTTGCATTAACGTGCTCTAATTAACATTAGCGCATTAACGAGAGCTTCGTGACTTGGTTTACTGCATTTTTGGATGTGGCCACCAGTGCATATACCTTAACATGAGGACTTATTTCAGCTACTTGCCTGATAAGAGCAGCCAAGGAAAGACTGATACACGTGTATATGTCAAGCTCGGTGTTCACCTGGCCAGTTCTACCCCTGGGTATAGTGTTGGTCACTTGGTGTAAAACTGCTGTAAATTTGGATGCATGGGGATATTTAGTCATTCAATAAGATGTGGGAATATTATAACACAACTTTACAAATAAGAATTGAATTTGTGTAATTGTGTGCTTCTCAAACGTGTTTGCAGATATCTCTGGTACAGCCTTTAGTGAAAAGCATTGTGCAGTGATAAATTCAAAGCTGAAGTACAGTTGGCAAAGTTATTTATGTGAATCTGGATTACCTTTTGTATGCAAAAAATATTTAAAAAAGACACAGCAGGAAACATTGGGTAAGTCCCTCGGTGGTCATGTACTTCAGTGGTATTCTACTTGTGGGTATGGAAGAACATACACATATGAAGTATACACTGTATATGAAGTTTTCAGAGCACAATCTGAGCTGGAGTGAACGTGTGAGTTTGCCACTTTAAGTTGAATGCAGTTTACCTTAGCTGTAGTACATTTTTTCTGTTCAAATGCAATCCTGGAAAACATGCTGAGGACCTCACAACTGCCAAATCATTCTAAGATGCGTGGCATTTATTCTTCCATGAGTAAAAAGACTTACCTAATTCATTCTCAGTATATTATCGTATTGCTCAAAGTAGATTTAAGCAATTGCCCACAGAGAAGAAAGTTGGATAAATGCAACTGCAGATTTGCAATTATTTTTATGATATGCTGTACTTTTCACATGTCAAAAATGCATTGTGCATTTTTTTAAAGCATGTATATATAGTGTATGCAGGAGATCTAGTATATAAAATATCTCAGATTCTCATAGTAGGAGAAACTTAAACATAGGATTCAGTTTATTAGAAAATTAATTTTCATTTTTGATAGGAACAGGTTACACAGGTTCAACTTTTTCCTGATAAATAAAGTTTCTCTACTTTCTTCAGATAACAGAAAGGGGCTTACCAAAAAATCTTTTCAGCTAAAGCATCTGAAAAGGCTTCTGGAGGTTCTGCATTGGGTCCAAACGTAATAGGGGAAGTACAACATGCATCAAACTGGGTAACAGTTCTGTTGTTACAGTGCAACAGCCCAAATGGTTGAGTCATAAACTAAGTGGGAGAAACTTCAGTTTGGTCTGCAGATGGCATTCCATGGGATGTGTATTTTGTTCTCCTTAAGTCATCTTGGATGACTTTTGTTTTCAGTTTTTGTAAATAAGAAAAAAGCTCTGAATACATTATGAACATAACATAATCTTGGCAATTTTATGTGATTTACTCTAACCTTTTATACTTAATTAAAAGATACGTGGAAGTACTATGCTACTCGTTGTGATGCTGGCTGGTATCCATACAATCGCAACTGCTACAGACTTCATAAAGAAGAGAAGAGCTGGAGTGATGCTTTTTTCTCATGCCAGAGTGACAATAGCAGGCTCATTAGTATATCCTCCATGGCAGATGCTGAGTTGCTCCTTAACTTGCTTAAACATGGTAAGTCTGGGAATTAGTTTAAACTGCCTAGTGTATCTTGAAGTAATCTGTGATGCATTTCTAGGTTGCTATTTAATAAGTCACTATATTAACATGGATGGCTGTATAACATTAACATCAAATAATACATTTAAAAAAAAAGAAAAGGAAAACATGACGTTTTCTCCATCTAGGATCCTTAAAAATTATAGTTCATCTATGCTAATGAATTTACTTATAATAAAAACAAAATTAAAAGTAAACAAGTGTGTTGGAACACAACAAAGAGCTACATGCTTGGTGCTGTGTTTAATGAGTAACCCCAGTACACAGGGGTCACTCTTTATTTGGATTGTGTGGCATTAGCATTGGAGGCAGGAAAAATGATACAGTCAGTGGTTATAGCAAAAGTCAGAGATCCGCAATAAAACAGTCGGTTTTCCCAAAGCCCTCATAAGCCTCCTCGTAAGCCCTCAACTGTTTAGCTTTTGCCTTTCCATGTTGTTGGCTGTTTTCCTGCAAACTGTTATGCAATATCCAGTGAGTGTTATTTATGCCAGAATTGTGCTTTAAAGCAACGAGAGTATCTTTTGCTTTGGAAGTTGTCCTTACCTAACTGCAAAGTTTCTACTGCTGCTGCTATTTTGGCAGACTGCCCTTTGATGGGCACAGGGTGTATCAAAGAAGTAGTTCTGCTCGTCCACGTTGTCTGAAGAGGTAATGTAATTACACTAAGAACTTAACGAATAAAAGCTGTCTTGCTGGTGCTGCAATACCAGGAGTTTTGTTGCCATACCAACAGCAAAGGGGTGTAAATATTTTGTGCCAGCTGATGACATTGCTTTGGCAGAATTTCATGTTTTGGCCATGACTTTAAGCTTTGCTGAGCACGGGGCATAGTGACATGTTTTATCAGCTGAGCTATCCTGCAAGCTGGCGCTGCAGGACAGTGCATTATACTGCATTAACAGGGCATTCTTCCCCTTCCCTTCACCCCCATCCTCACCACTGTCCTGATCCTCTTGCTGCCAGGTGAGGAGGCTTTCAAAGCCTCTTATCACATTTGAAATATTTTAGTCTTCAAGGGCAACAGAGCATTATCTCTTAAGCTGTCCTAAAATTCATGCAATTTAATAATTTTTCCTGAAAGAAGGTAATTTTGACTGAAATCCTGGGAATAATTCTTAACAATGATGTGATGTTATAAAAACAATGGGAATTATTTTTTCATTGTTAAAATATAAAATCTCATTGTCTTCTAGAAAATGTGACTGAAACGTGGATTGGATTATACAGTAATAGCACCCCAGTTGTCTTTCAGTGGTCTGACAGCACTCCGGTAAAATTCTCAAATTGGCACAACCAAGAACCAAATATCTTTCAAACAACAGGACAGCTCTGTGTTTCAGCACAAGGATCAGTAAGTTTCCTTTTCTTACTGAAAGAATAAGACCAACACTATTATTTTACTTATAGTAATTTATTTTCTCACTGTGCGTACTTTTAAAACTTTTTATGATTTTGTCATTTGATGTCTAACATAGTCAAGTAGTGACAAATGCAATTTAAGCTTTAGAGACCTATACAATTTGCAGTGTTGATGCACTGAAAATTAATCACAGATTTTGAACTTACTGTTGATAGAAAAAAGTTACATGCATAAGCTACAAATATTAGTATACATTTTGATAAAGTGATTTAAAATGAGTAGTATAGATTATATATATTGTAATTTATGTTGTGTGAGATTCATCCCTTAAAGCTTTAAATTCTTATTTTGAAAAACTGTGCCAGCTGAGCCAGTTTTATGTCAGTCTCAATACTTACACATTTTATGCAGCCTATTTCAAAAACAAGTAGTAATCTGGATCTACATAAAACAATAAAAGTTGACAGCAGATGGAGCAGATTGACCCCAAATCGTTCAGGTGTTGTAAGACTGGGAGTCATGTGCAAATAAGCTTTGCCCTACCTACTCTTGCAGCACAGTTCATTGCACCTGTCAGTTTTCTCTTAATTTTGTCAGCAGCTTACTTTAAAATACTTAATTTATTAATACGTGAGTCGCATGGATTTAAACCAGCTTTGTGAAAAAGTAGGTTTTGACAAAGTGTGAAGACTGTGTCAAAAAGCGTTTCTATTGTCTCTGCAGTAGTGGGTCTAGGTTGCAGTCATTATTCAGGCAGTTTTAACTCATGGGAAGGCCGGACTATTACAGTGACCTGGCAAAATGGGCTCCCACTGACAGCAGAAAATAAGATTTTGGTAAAATTGTATCTTTAGCTACACAAAACTGTATTCATTTTGGAAGTGTAAACAAACAAATGAATACATGGCAAATCAATGCATTTGCCATGTATTGGAAAGGGAGGGTCAAGATGTAATTCTTTTAAGCATTACTTTTGCTACATGTACAGTATTCAGTAACTTAAGATTATATCATACAATTTTGTAATGTTTTGAATAAGGACTGCTCAAATACACACTATAATATAGATAAAAAATAGTCAATGCATGATTCTGAAAATTAAGTGCTTCAGCATTCCTGTAAGTTTAGTCAGTTGAAATGCATTACATTCCAAAGAGTGATTCAGGGGGACAAATCCTTCTGTATGATTAGTGTGAAAAGTTCTGCTGACAGCATTGGCAAAACTAAGTGGGCCAAGTAAGGTTAAATAAATGGAGTGAGAGAAAAAAATTGCCAGTCTCTTAGTTAAAGAGTTAAATTGGAGAAACTGCTCTTTGTGTGTGTATGTAAATGTGGATATGCATGTATACAGAACATACTTTTTTATTTTTCTTAGGACGGACGTTGGAAAGTTAAAAAATGTGAAGACAAAGTTTTTTATGTTTGTAAAAGAGTGGGGGAAGTTGATACTGTCCCTTCTGAGCTGTCCTCAAGGTGTCCAGAGGTACGTGGGTGTTTTTTTTTTTTTTCTGTCTTGCTGGTTTTTAGAGTGATAAATACTAAAAAGTGCAATAATTAAAAGAATGCAAGATCAGAACCTTTTCCAAGATGCCTTTTAGGGCTTCTTGCATTGTCAGTGATTGTGAGCAATTCCTATTTCTTTTTAGTTCAAAAGTGAAAACACTGTGGTACACCATCTGTACAAATAATGGCTGATATATGACGCCTTATCCCACACATGGTTTTCATACATTCAAATGGAATGTCAGGGTGAAAAACAATCAATTTCTTTGATACAGAGAATGAACTCTTCCCCTCATACATTAGCGTTCCTTTTCCTTTCAAACAAAAACGGAAAGGAGCACAGCTATCTAAATAGGATATTATGTCTTCAGGATTTTGCCTTCTAATACATGTTAAATACATTTTTATTGCCTTTGTTTTCTTCTCATTGTGTTATGATAAATGAGCTTGTAGACTTGATGTTGTTAAAATTTTATTCAAAATGCTTGAAAAATTTTGTGAGCCTCTTGTTTTTTTTCTTTCATCATCTCTCTTCTGTAACTCACTTTACTCCTTTAGCTCATCATCTCCCTTTTTTAACTGCCTCTATTTTTTCTGGAGAAATCAAGAAATATGGTCAGTTTAATTGAATTATAAGAAATTAGTCTGAATTAGGCTTCCGGTAAAGATCATTATGGAGTTAGAAGATTCATACATGACTTCATTAGAGATTAAAATCTTGAAATTTTAGGATGGTTGTGTTTGCTTCATTTGAACCAATGTATTTTTATCACTCAAGAGGTTTGATTACTTGTGTAATATGAAGTTTATTCCTGGCCACAAAAGGAAAGTGCAGTGCATCAAGAATGTGACTTGCCAGGAGTTTCATACTTCAACATTTGGTACGTTACAAGAGCAATGCTCAGGAAATTGAATCTTTGGCCGTAAGCAGTGTGATACACCATGACAACCTCCCTGTTTGGGATAAATTTCAGCTTGTAAGTTTTCTGCACCCTGTAAAAAGATGCTGAAGGTTGATTTAGTTCCTTCAATTATATTCAGTTTATCAAAAGAAGTTGGTAGTAGACTTAAAGTTTCATTTTATTTCAGTCATTTTGTCTTGACAAACTTTTCCCATTCAATATATATGATTTTGGTCTTGATGCTGCAGTTGTAAGCAATGTTAATACAGAAAAGTAGTTTTTGGCCTAATTTTCCAAGGATAGCTTACTTTCATTTCATCTAGATTTATTTTGGTTAATTTCTTTGCTGCTGATCTATCTTAACTGCACAAAATATCGGCTGGCATTTCTCACATTTGATCTTTTACTTCATTAACCTCTTAATGTTTTTCATGTTTGGTTGCTGCTCTATTCTCAGGGAACTTTGGCCTTGGGCATAGTTGTTTACTTTTATAAATCTTTCTAGTCTTATCTATTCTTACTGAGCTTTTATCTTTTGTTGATTTTATGACTTGTGCATCAGATAAGCTGGCTTCTGAAATCTTCTGTGCTGCTGATTGGAGTTTTTGCAGACCCAAGTTACTGTGGAAATACGAACTTTTTATTTCCCCTTTCTGTCTTTTTGAGATTTATGATATGTTACGCATTTTTTTTTATTTTTTTTTCTTGGCAGTTCAGCTATTCTTTTTTTCCTAGTAGGCTGTTAATGAGAATAGACGTTTTGTTGTAGAGGTCAGATTCTTTATGCAGTTTTCCGCTTAATAGTTTTTCAACATTTTCAGCTCCTCTTTCTGCATTTTCCTGCATTTTTTTCTGCAAAGCAGTTTTTTCTGCATTTTCCTTACACCAGCTTCTAAAATGGGTTGTGGAACTCTGAGCTGCTTGATAGCAGAGTTGTGAATCATTGTGTATGAAACCCTGTTTATACTAGTGAGTTTCTTCAGTCTTCTATGTGTTAATTGATGTGTCAAAAGATTATAGTACAGTACTGAGTATTTATCTTTCTTGCTATTGTAGCAGGGGAGAAGTGTCCTTTTGAGAAGAGAACTGCTCTTTGAGAACTGTGAAACCGCACAGAGAGAAGTGCAGCTCTTCAGAATAATGGTCCATCTAGTCCCCTCTTATGCCTCCCACAAGTGGCTGCAAGCAGATGTTCAGGGAAGAGCAGGACAGGGCAAAAGTGTATTGCACTTACCCAATATTTTCCTTCTCTCCAACCGCCCCAATCAGGGAGTTTCCTGAGTCTGTTATGATTTGTGTATTTAACAGCCCTCATTGGATTTCCCCTCCAAGTGCTTGTCCAATTTCCCCTTGAACTCATGTGAACTTTTTGTGTTTGCAACATCCTTTATCAAGGAGATTTATAAAACTACTGCCTTTGCATGGAAGAAAAAAAAAAAAAAAAAGTACAAAAGTACCTTCTGTGAGGAACCTACTTTCTGCTAGTTTAGCTGCATTTGCTGTCCCCTAGGTCTTGTACTGAAGTAGCCATCCAGGTTCATGCTGCTTTGCTGTTCTGTGGACCTCTGTCATATCCTCCTTAAGTTATCTCTCTTCTTGTTGTTGTTGTTCCAGCCTACTCAATTATTCCTTATATGGAAGCAGCTCTATATGTTTCATCATTCAGTTGCCCTTCTTTTCTAACATGCCTTTCTGAGATTGTGTATCAGAGCTCTAAAAATGGCAAACAATAGTTAGAACCGCTTTTCTGCTCTTCCTCTCCTTATAATTCTTAGTGTTTGGTTTGGCTTTTGATTGAGGTGATATTTTCACAGAACTTAACTTTCCTAGACCCTGACTCTGCACAATGAGATGGAGGTAGCTGTCCCTGCTTTACTCATGAGAGGATCAGGGAGTCTAGGAGGAAGGTAGGGGTCATTCCCCATGTGCATCTCTTCATATTTATCTCCACTGAATGTTATCTGCCATTTTATTGTTCAATTATTCAGCCTTCGAGTTTGGATTTCTCAGCCTGTGCTTGCCCTCACTACAAACATCCCAGCCTGCAGTTCCTCTGCAATTTTTTTCTTAGTTAAAGATGAGTGTCAACTTGCCTATTCTAGTGTTTAGGCACCAAGGAAGCTTTAAGAGAAGGGTCATGCACTGCCTTCTTATCTGCATTCCCTTAGAGCACTTGGGTGACTGCTGCGCAGTCCAGGTGATTTGTTATTCTGACTGTTTGTACCACAACCTTTCCCACAATTAATTTAATTTCTGACATCGTTTGCCCTGCCAGAGAGGGCAGGCAAGAGTAATAGGAAGGGGAAATTTGCTGAACAGCAGAAAATGCCAAAACACTTGAGCAGGAATGAAAGATGCAGAGGCCGCGAACACGCTGTGTGAACAAAGGAGGACTGTGTCACCACGGCATTTCTTTCATGGCAGTAACTTGCAATGGTGTAGGCTATGTTGCTATGTCTCCCTCAGCTCTGCAGGGCTCTATAAGATCCCCATTGTATCCCAAGATGCTGCAGAATTCTTATTGTAAAAACACATTTTTCTCTTAAAGAAGTCATAGGTCTCTTCTTCAGAGATAAGAGCGATTCTAAGTGAACCCAGTTGTTTGCTTATTTACAAACCAACATTTTTTTATGTGACTTCTGAACAATACAGAGCTACTGTTCTCAGTTGAAAACATAGAAACCAATACTATAGTTCTTTTTGTTTGTATATTTTTGTGCCATGTGGGAGGCTGTGTGCACCAACAGCAGTATTCCAAGCACAAAAGGGGGAATGGCTGTAAAAAGAAGAGGTGTTTTCTGTCAGTTACTCTGCATATTCCTGATACCAGTTAAACACTTTTCTTAGCTAGAAGCTGAAATTTGCCTCCTCAGACTCAGAAGGACTTAGGTATGTGCTTAATATTCAGTAATGCTTTGATTGTGATCCTGGATAGGTCTGGGAAGCCTCTTCTTATGCATTTTATTGAACTACAACTAAGAAGGGGCTTATCCATTTCTCCCTTTTCTCCTTTTCCTCTTAACGTGGCTGTCGAGTTGTGCTTGATGGTGTCTGCCTCGACATTACGCTTGTTTGCTGCTGTGCTTGATTTGTGAGCTCCCTGGGAAGCAGCATCTCCCTCATGGAAGGAGCGAATGTTCTCATTTCTGTGCACTTTTGGGATAGATTAGATAGAGATGGTTTCACATTTCTGTATTCTCTTGTTTATTTAAACTCAAGCAGGAAGTCCAAGCAAGCATGATACACATACTCACATAGGCACAATTCAAACCAGAGGTGGTATAGTCTTTTTGACATCCAGAGATTGGGGTTAATGAGGTGGACTTACCACTGATTCAGTATTCTGGCTCATTTGGTAAGCCATGAAAATTTATAATTTTAACTCTGCATCAAGTATGAGCTTTTTTTTTTTGTTTGTTTTAATTTGGAAGCCCTGTTTGAAAAAAAAGAGCTGAGGAAAAGGTAAATAACTAGAGTGTATTGCTGTTGGTAAAGCCAGCACCGAAGCTACTTGTGTTCTGGAGTATATATTTCAGTTTTCAATTGAAGACAAAGGGCAGCTGTAATCTTTTTGTTTGTTTGTTTGTTTGTTTTTGTTATGACTTGACTGAATCTGACATGTAGTGTTTATCTTACACTTCAGGTATTAGATACCAGCACTGAGTTACTACAACGTGCCAGAGAGATGGCTATCTGAGTGGTTTGGCTTGCATCCCCAAAACTGAGTCAGTAAAACAATATTCAAAGTACAAAACTGAAACAAATGTAGTTTGGGAAGGGTCATCTTATAGTTGCCCCTTTTTTTGTCATACTCATCAAAAATGCTGCCACCTCTTTCAACTGGTATCGAAGGCTGAGTCAGCCGCATGACATAAACAAGCCTTTCCCTGCCCTTCCCAGTACTTGCTCCAAGTCCTACCCCAGCTCCCAGTGTAGAAGGAAGCTGCTTCGTGTCAACTCCCAGCTCCTGCTGTGGAAGAAGGAAGAGATCATCACTGCTGAACCATGCTTGGCCTACTCACCTGTTCAATATCTTAGAGCTCCAAATGCTTTACTATCCCTTTCTTCTTACCTGTCCTTTTTTTTTTTTTTTTTTTTTTTTTTTTTTTTTATATATATATCTATATTTTTTTTTTTCCCTAAAAATCCATGAGCCACCTAACTTGAATTTTGTATGTACTGCCAAGAATCCAACTCCATGTAGTCAGTGGAAACTGTACAATGTCTTCAGTAAGGAATGAATTTCGGTCTCTGAATCCTGACTGAGGCCTTTAGGTAGTTGACTTGTATTCAGATCAGGATTTAGACATGATAGTTTGCACGTTTCCCAGGGAAAATATTTTGGTCTTGGTGTGGGGAACTGATTTGTTCTGATACCCTGTCTTTATCATGGCTGCTCCTGTTAGGAAAACTGAGCTCAGAATCCCCTTGCGACTTCAGTATACTTCCCATTTTTGTTCCTTAATTTTGTTTGGTGCACATACAAGTACGTGAGATTGAGGTGACGGCGTTGGTAGAATAAGAGAGCACTGGGAAGCCCAGCTACACACCGTGTTGGCCAGCTGTGTTGGTAGAAGGAAAAGGACTATAGGAACATGAGTGTAGATCAGATGGAAACCACAAGAGGGAATCAAGTCTTTAACAAACCTATTAACTGTTAACTACATAATAATCTATAAAATAATGTTCATTTCTTTTAAGGGATGGGAAAGACATGGTGGATTTTGTTACAAAATCGACAGTACCCTTCGAAGTTTTGAACATGCTTCCAGTGGTTATTTCTGCCCACCTGCACTTGTATCAGTAACAAACAGGTAGTTAATCCTCTTAGACAGCGTGCAGATACCATTAACAAGAGCTATTCTAACTTTAGAAAGTGATGCATGGCAAAAAATGTTACTTAGTCGTGTGAAAGTTAAGCCTAATTACTAACATTGGCTAAAATAAGAAGTGTGTTTTGCTTCATTCATTAATTGAAATTAAATTTGGTATAAAAACAGTCTGATTGATTTACATGTCTAGCAGTGTGCGTTATGTGAGTATGCAGGAACAGAAGCAAAATGCCTTTTGCAGAGGTATGTAAGGTATTTAAAAAGCTTTTATAGTGTGCCTGCCAACTTTATTGAAAAGTGATGAGATATTCAACTTTTATAATCAAAACCTGTCAAATTTTAACTCAAATCAATTATTGTTTTATAAATGTTTCTGTTTAGTTTTGCGTTTTACACAGCTCCTCAACAAATAGAGGGAGAGAATAAGTGTTTGAAAAGCGTTTAACTGCTCTGTCCTTCCTTGCTTTGTTTCTATTTATCTGTACTCTGTTTTCAGAAAGATTTTCTTGACTGCAAATAGCCAAATGCTTGGATGTTCCCTGGTCTGTCTGTGACTTACCCTTTATGGTGAAATCCCATAAAAATTTGAGACATGTTGGTGTGCCAACTATACATACCTATTTTAAGCTACGTATATTTATTGTAATAACCTTCAGGAAGAAATCTTCCCTCTCTTAGGACAGGGGAGATATTGTAAGCGCTAGCAATCAGATGAGGGATAGCTAGAATTTTTAGGATAGTACAGGCTACCTAAAATAAGGAATTATATTAATGGAAATTTTGTTTGCTAGGTGATTTCAGGATTATGGACAGCGAATGCTGTGATATGATGAAGAACAACAAGGACCCTTACTAGGAGAAAAAAGGACAAATATGGGGCAGCTGGGCATTTACAGCTCAAACTTCATAGGGAGCCAAGCATATGCTGCACATCACTGGATGCATGTGTCAGAACTTTTCTCCTTATTTTTGTTTTATTTTGCTGGTCAAAATAAACAGCCATCTCTGTGTATTGTGCTGTGTATTTCCAGTCCCAGTAATAGAGTGGCAGAGGAAGTTAGCTGTTAGCTTGGATTTTTTTTATTTGCTGCTTAGATTTGTTGTTCTGGTGGGACAAGTGTAAGAACTTTTCCATGTATTGATCCTAAAATTTTCATTAAGGTGTGCATTTAAATGTAGAGTGTACAGCAAGGAGAATTGGTATAAAGAGAGAACATAGAGAAGAAAATGAAATTAAAAAGTCCTCAGTCATCTCAGAGTTACAGATACACTCAGATTTTACTGGCGTCATTCTTAGGGTATTTAATAATTCTTCTCACAATATGTTAAATCAAGAAGGTATTAAACTCTTTATCAGACTGGGAAGTTATTATGCTGCATATCTTCTCATAGTGAGCTGATTAAATGCGCTAATAAATTAAAGCGTATTTTTGTATAATGCTATACCATTTATATCTTTAATTAAATTTAAGTGACAAAGAGGTTACTCATGGAACACCTTACTTGGAAAAAGCCTACAGTATTTTAGTGAAGAAAATTTAAAATGGGAAAAATGATTCCTTCTGCAGGCAGTGCTTTGAGTTCTTCAGTTCTTCTAATCTCCTCGTATGTCCCGCTCAAGGCAGATAGTTCTGTGCAAAGCTTTTCCTTTTCTTTTCTGTCTCTCTGTGACCTCACTGAACTTTTGTTCTGTCTTTTCATCTTCGTACAAGGAGTTCCTTATTTTTAGCTGTGCATCATTTCTACATTTTATTTCCACATCCTGTAGCATAAGCATTGAACTTCTTAATATGCTGCTATATAATATAATATATACTATATAGTGGTTTATACTACAGATTTGTGCCTGAAGTTGCTTACAGACTTCTATAAACAAAATGAAGTACCTTTTATGTTTTTCTCGTTATACTTTATTTAAATCATGTCGTGAGAGCTCTTCCCTGAAATACCAATTACCCTGTTTTATTCTAATGAATTTTTGTCTTGTTCATTTTATTAAGGTTCGAGCAAGCTTTTATCAACAGTATGATCCATAGCATGGCAAAATCTGAGAAAACTTATTTTTGGATAGGCCTGCAAGACCTTAATAACACAGGAGAGTACTTTTGGCTAACTGCGGAGGGGAAGAATCGCTCCATGAGCTACACAAACTGGAACAAGCACCAGCCACGTGAGTAATGCACTGATTTAAAAAAAGTGGTTGTGAGAAGAAGCTACTGTGAGCTATGGCTTAGCAGTTGTTGTGGAATGACAGTCCTTCCTTCCCTGCTTGGCCAAAGGACAGGGAAGACAAGTTTGTGTTTTCCACAGACTGTGTAACTTCCTTCCGCAGGTTTAGTCAGATCAGTTTAGGGGAGGCTTGACCTTCCTTCCCTGCTTCATGCCCAGACACCGTTTCAAAATTTAAGCCTCTTCACAATACGTCAGGATAGAGATACAAAAATTAAAGCACTCCACTTTATTGCTTCTGAATTTTGGACTCTGCTTTTATGCTTTACTACTGCATTTTGTATAAATTGCATTTTATCTCTAGCATTTTGTGAAAAGAATCTTGTGTCACGGTTAGGTCAGCCCAGGTCAACAAGATCAGGTCAGGTCAGGCAGACGCTGGCTAGAGGATGGTATTTTCACAAGTTCACTGAGGTCGTATCCAGGACCTGATGCCAGCAGAACATAATTCGTGAAATTCAGGTGCTTTATTCTCATACTCACAACTCACTCTCTTGTTTTAGGCCATTCTGGAGGATGTGTGGCTATGCGAGGAGGGAACCCAGTTGGTTACTGGGAGGTGAAAAACTGTGAGAACTTCAAAGCAATGTCCCTGTGTAAGCAAAAAATCTCATCTTACGAGGAACCTGAGCTTACTTTTCAAAAACATTTGAGCTCCTGCTATTTTGGATGGGAGTCAGACAGTAATCTGCTCAGCTGCTACAAGGTGAAAAGACAAATTTGCTTTGAGTTTCTCTGTTTCAATGTCATTTTTCATAAGTCATTTCTAGAATCATTTTGATAAAGCTTTATTTCTTTTACTCAGCAAACAACATTTAATTGTTACCATCCTTCACTGCATTTTAAAGTAAATGAAAGACTTAAGATTTGAAACAGAACTATACTTGCAATAATGCGCCTTTATTGTAGGAGAACCTGCAAATAATATTTGATTTTTATGGGCTTCTGAAACCACTGCTCTCCAAAATCAGCCATTTTTACAGGGGTGTTTATTTTACTGCAGATATTTCACAATGAGAAAGTTCTGATGAGAAGAACATGGGATGAAGCAGAAACATTATGCCAAGATTTTGGAGCACATCTTGCTAGTTTTACCCATATCTATGAAGAGGAGTTTTTAAATAGTTTATTATATACCATTTTTGACAGGTAATTACTAATGTCAATCATTTATTTTAAACATAATAGGATGTGGAAAAGAACTGATGAATTAAGTCCTCCTGTTGGTACCATGAACTTAGAAATCAGTGAAAAGTAGTGCAATAACAGCACTGAAATATGTTTCTTTTTAAAGATCTTTGTGGCAGATGTAGAGCAACTGTTAAAATCAACATGACTTTGCTGTGAGTTAACATTCACCAGCTGAAATGAAGGCTATGCAGTTTTACTATTATTTTAGATTTTTTCCTCTTTAGCACTATGATTTAACATTTCAGTTTAAAAAAAAAAAAAAGAATTTGCTTGAAGGAACCCCCAAAATGTTAATAAATGTGTGTGCATTACAGTATGATGCTGGAGTAAGTTCTACAAGAATTTAGTATGGCTATTTACACTATATTGAAGTAAGCTGTGAAACAGTGAAGGAAAAAAAAATGTGTCAGAAATTTTTTTTTTTTTTTTTTTTTTTTTTTTTCATCACAGGACAGAAGAGAGACAGTTCTGGATTGGATTTAATAAAAGAAACCCATTTTCTGAAGGGTCATGGCAATGGTCTGATGGAACACCGGTAAATATGTGTACACTGTGTATTTCAGTAACCTCTCAAATCACATCTTTGGATGAGTCCACAGAAACAAACCATGTGAAAAATCAGATGGTGTCCAGAAGCACTATTGTTTTTAATGCCCACATACTTCATTTAAAGTAATTTTTACAATGGACTTAATAGTATACTCTCAAAATAGCTTCCTGTGCAAAAGGGTTATGCAGCAACAAAAAGATATGGGTAGGATTATAAACTTTTGCAGACTCAGACTTTCCTTCAAAGCAGGTTTTGTTTAACCTGGGACCACATTTAGGCAATTCTTTTCTGCTAGAATATAGAGACAATGGTACCACACATGTATATAGGTGACCATTTAGAAAGCCTTAGGGCTGTGCTTATATGCCTTATTTGTCCTTTGAGTTAGATTCATGGCTACATTCAAAGTTAAGTATTTTTTTTTTAATGTCACTTTTAATTTTACATCTTCAAATGTGTTGATGCCACATGCTAGTCAGCTGTTAGCACTTGGGAATAATTGAATGTTGGCCAGCTGAGAACTGTGATTAGGAAATTAGGAACCTGTGAGACCATAAAGGATGAGAGGAAAAAAAAAAAAAAAAAAAAGGGGGGGGGGAGAAAAAAATGATCAATTCAGCTTAACTGAAGGAAAGCTAAGGCTGTTATCAGATGAGTTTCCAAGATGTTTCTACAACCCCCTTGTTCAAAAGGCTGTATTTGTAATAGGGGTCCTGCACGTCAATCTGAAGTTCTTTGAATAAGCAATGGATTTTTGGAGGTACACAGAAGGGTCGGTTTTTAAACTGTAATTCTTTCTCAGCCTAAACAGAACACTCGTTAGCTCTGCCATCGATATTTAAGTGATTTCAGAAAATAAATGCAAAGTTCAGTCATGCAACGTGCAAGAGAAAAGGAAATGGGCTGGGCTTTGGATGACCCCTGTCAGTTGCTCTTCAATTGCTTATATGAAGAAGGGCTTTGGTATAAGATGGGAAAGTTGATTAGCAACTTGCCAGAAAGGGCATGATTATGGGCTCTATTTTAGGCTTTTATCACCATAATTAGGTGGTGCTCTACTTAAGTAATCTGGAAGCTACTTATGCTTCACCACAGATACACCTCTGAATTATTCCTTTTTCTCCACAATGTGAGTTTGCAGTGCTTTGTCTTGGATTGTTGGGGAAAGGTAACAAATATGATGTTTTCAGGTTGTATCTTCATTTCTGGAGAACAAGAATGTTGAAGATGACTCAAGAAACTGTGCTGTGTTCAGAGTAAATAGGACAGTCTTTCCAGCACACTGCAATGAGAGGCGTGAATGGATATGCAAAATACCAAAAGGTGAAAGAACTAAACCCCACTTTAACGTACACTGCATGTTAAATCCACTATTTGTAAATCAGAGGAGACAAGCGAAAGTGTGTAATAGAATGTGGTGGTTTTAATCTGCCTCTGGAATTCTTCTCACTGGTCATCTGCGTGAAATCATAGCAAAGCTGCATGTGGCCTCTAGGGTTTGAAGACCAGTTACGAGGCATGATGTGTGCACGTAGTTTAAAAATGACTAGCAGTAGGAGGTAATAAAATTTCTGAAAATCTATAAATGTTGCAAAAAATGTTGTTTAGTACCTGGGATAACTATATGATTTTATTCCATGCTTTACTATTTTTTTCTTTGTCTTTAAACAAGAATAGCAGTAGTCTTCATGATTGCTATTAAATTTTAATCATGTGGTAAAAGCAATCTGAGTGAAATATCACTTTTCATACTTAACCTGAAATGTTTTACTTCTTTATTTTGCAGGTGTTAAACCAAAGAATCCGAACTGGTACATATCTGGTATGAGAACATTATTTTCTTTTTTCACACCTTGAGACGCTATAATTTTGAAATGTAATTTAAGCTATTAAAATAAATATATAACTAAAATAACTAAAAATAACTGTTTCATTTTAAAATTTACATTAAGTAACTTGTAGGCACTTGATATTGCTAAATATCTGAATCTGCCACTGATTCTTTTGCTTGTTTTTCAGAACTTCCATGGTCATATTACCAAGGAGCAGAATATCTTTTCCATGTAAACCCTGCAGACTGGACCAGCTTCGAGTTTATCTGTGGCTGGCTTCGTAGTGGCATAGCAACAATAAACTCTCCAGGGGAACAAGCCTTTATTCAAAATAAAATTAAGAAGGTAACAAAAACAACCTCGCAGAAGTGCTTGTGCAGGCAGGTCTTGCATGCAGTGTACGCATTTACCTGTTTCTTTTCACCCCATCCACCCATGACCCAGCTGTCACCACAACTGCCTTCTCTTTAAATGTCCTCCGTCATTCATGTGGTGGTTCCGCATCCATCGGGATTTCTCCTGCTTTGGAAAAGATGGAGCATGCAGTGCAGTAAGGTTAGCAGTGTCCCCCAAGAGTTACTCTCAATTTCCATACAGGTTGTTGCAGCTGGTGTTTGGATGACTGCACTGACGGGTGTTTCAGGTGATACATTAGCACGAGATGGGCAGTGTGCCCAGGGGTTTGGAACTCTTTGTGGTTTTAATCTTCACTGTGATGATTTGAGAGGTAACTTTTGGACAGAGCTGTCAAAGAATGAAGAATTACTGATTTCCCTGAATTAAATCTAGATCTCTGAACCTCAGAGCCGGGAGCTCATGGCTTTGCAAAATAGTTTAACTTCTCTTTTGTGTAGGCCAGCTTGGTCATTGCGATGTTTCCACAACTTTGTATGATAAGGTCTGAATCAGATCCCTTGTTGCTAAACATATTTATATGGAAAAAAGACATCTTTACTAAATTCTGATTTCTGTAGGAAAGCAGGATGTCTGTTGAGACCAGTAGGATGTAATGAACAGATTTCAACATAAGAAATAGCTGCAGAAGCAGATGAATTTCCCCCAAAACTATCAGGTGGCTTTCAGATATTCTCAGGAAAAAAAGAAATAAGGAAAATAAATTTTTAAAGGAGAGAAAAAAAGAGAAAGAAAAACTACAATCTTTCTGCCTTATTTGAGGGCAAATGTTCTGAAACTGTAATGTAAAAGAATAGCCAAATGTAGTATTTAAAAGAACAACCAGTATGGAGTCAAAAAGGCCCTTTACCTATAAATATTAATTTTGCTTGCATTGCATAATCTTCTCTGCTTTTAACTTAAAATAGAAAACAGAAGGGGAATTTTTGTAATAAGATTTTTTTTTTTTTTTTTTTTAAAGTTTCTAGTGAGTTATGAACTGTTACTGAAAGACTTTTGAATGGAAACATGATGAACCAGATTTAAAAAAACAATTCATGGTTGCAAAACATAATGAAAGAATACCCTAACTGAATGCAGTGTCTTCATCCACATCTCTTACAGGCTGTACTCTGGTGTAATTATATATTTTTCCAGAAATTTCATCTCAGAATCTGACAGATCTTGCTATTTTAGAGTCTGATGATTTTCATTAAGCTTTCCTAAAATAGCCAGGTGCATCCTTAGGTGTTTGAAATGAAGATGACAATCACTAAAGTACTACTAAGCAGTCTGAATATACTTGCAGGTGCTCTTTAGCTGAGGTCATGTGAGCTCCTAGATACTTTGTCAAAATTCCTTGACGCAGAATTTGAAATCACATTTTCACAATTTCTTTGAAAACAGTAATCCATAGCCTGGATGTTATGATTAAAAAACAAAATGAGGGCTAATCAATGCCAAATAAGATCAGACAGCATACAATAGAGTCTGTTTTTTTTTTTTTAAAAAAGCTTGTCAGGATTGTCTATTTTCTTAATTTCCTGTTTTCATGTAAGCTGATCCCAACTGTAACTCCAAGCACAGAATGACTACCAAAATGTAGGTTGTGCTTCAGTTATTTGTGGAAAAAAGTAAGTGTTTCTCAAAGACAGTGTGGCTTTTCCAGTGTTATGCGTATTCAAAGGCTGTTTTTTTTCCTTTGTGGACTTTTCCAAAGATCCTCAAACTGTGACCGCTGAGTGACTAACTCACCCTAAAAATGAATCTTGCTCATAATTTAAGGCATAATTGAATTATCACATTGCTAAATAGTGTCTGTTTGTGCTATGTGAATCGTATCATTTCTAGGGCTTAAACCTAATACTCTGCTTTTGCAGAGTGGGAATCCAGAACATTTTCTGAGAACTGAAAATGGTCTGAAAAGTATTGCTGTGAATCTGTCAGTTAAATATGCTTAGAACTAACAGTTTGAAAATGTTAACAACCAGAAATATTTTAATTTTGAATTGAAAAAAATTGCTTTTTATAAGTTGAATACTTCTCTGGTTTTTAGTAGTTAAAAAAAAAAAAAAAAATCAATCTAAGACTGTAGTAACTTTCAGACTGGATAGGCTGTAAATTTCCAAAATTGACACCCTTGTTTACAGAGATACATCAGCAATCCAGGATAACTTTGGACTGTCATTCTCTCCTTTTGCAAATTATTAAAGTCAATAGGAGTAGTCGCATAAATTAAAAGAGACAAGTTTTA
The DNA here is from genome assembly GCA_013398735.1 of Nothocercus julius. Taxonomy (NCBI): domain Eukaryota; kingdom Metazoa; phylum Chordata; class Aves; order Tinamiformes; family Tinamidae; genus Nothocercus; species Nothocercus julius. The sequence goes on from VZSV01000018.1 coordinate 3,086,588, forward strand.
GCACATGTTCACACTTAAATCCAGAGGAGATGCTATTCACCTGAGTACAGACAGAATCTGATTTTACAGATTTGTTAGTGAATTAATAACAGACATATCTAAATGTATGTTTTTTCTTTGTAGCTATCGGATAGCGATGTTCACTGGTGGATTGGATTGCATGCAGAAAACTTCAGTGATGAATTTCGGTATGAATATGATTTGTCTGTTCCTGGGTTGTAATGGTCATGTCCTGTTTACAAGCCACAGTTCATTTTCATAGACTAAAACCGATGACTGAGTGGGATATTCGAGAGGCAGCTTAAATTCTCATGTAAAATTATCCAGAATATATTACTCTTAATTTATTTCCATTTTTCAGTATTTCTTCTGAAAGCGGTATAAAAGATGTAAGCCAAAATCCTAAATATGTACCTGGCTGTGTTTTTTTCTTAATGTTTAGTTACTTAAAGAGCACATTCTACCCTGTATCTGCATGGAAAAATTTCTAATATAAGTAGTATTTTCGGTCACAAAAGGAAAACGTGTAACTAGACTTTTAACATTTCTGTACAGCTGGAGAGATGAATCACCAGTAACATACCAGAACTGGGATGAAGGGAGAGAAAGTTACCTGCCCAAACCAGGGAAAAGATGTGGCTTCATTTCATCACAAACAGGTTTATTTTATATTTCCCTTTGTTGCGGACTTGGTGATTCTGTTGTGGGCCTGAAGGCCTACATTTTTTAATTGCTTTTAAGGAGTGTATTCTTATAGTTGTAGTCCTGTTATGTGTTTATCATTTGGATAGCTACTTTTATGGTTAAGAAAGAAATAGCAAAATATCATGAATTTGCTGAGGCACAAAGGTATAGGACATAAGTGTGTTAAAAGTTCTAGTGGTCTAATGTCAACCTAAAATACTCCAGTGATAATGAATCTTTGTTTTGCCTAAGAATCTTTCACATGGCACGGTATAAATGTTGATGCATTGCCAGTTTTCTCAGTCAATTTTCTCATATCCAAATGAACCAGATAACAGTAGGAAAAAGTGTTGCTCAGTTTATAAACTGTTTTTTATGTCCATGCACAAACAACCTTAAATACTTGTCTCTAGCTTATTTTTGATTCTACAGCCAGTTAGCAGAATGATTTTAAATCTTATGTTTTGTTATCTGGTGGTGCTAGCCTCACAGTCTGTATTTTCTTAAGATGTGTAAGTCATATGATAATGTAAAAATCTCAGCTTCCATGGCAAACAGAATTTTCTTTGTGAGAAGAGCTTAAAAGTTTAATCCAGCTGCATTCTTGTAATCCCAGAATCAAAAGACAAAACTGAAAAAAATGTAAACCCCTTTTTGTACATAACTTTGTGGTTCCTATTCATGATTTTCAAATGCTTGGGCTGAGATACTGCAATTAGTATCAGATAAAAGGACTCCCTCTGCATCAGCTGGTCGACAGATGGGAACTGGTCAACAAATTTTTCATAGCACAGTTTTACACTGAAAAATGTATTTTCCTTTCAAGCATGTCAGCATTTTATGTCAGTACCTGGATCTTGTCAACAATTTTCAGTGAAAGTCAAAACATTTTGTTTGGAAGGCATCTATATATTCTCTTTTTTTGTTATAACATTAGTATCTTTTTAAAAATACATGATGATATAGGTGTATGTTATGGGACTTGGTGTAAAGGAATTAAACTTTCAAAATCAAATTTTGATTAAAAATAGCAACCCCTTTTGCCAACAATTCCACAGCAATGTGATATATTCAAATGCATTTGATGTAGAATCTTGTCTTACTTGACCAGTAAAGCATAGCCTTACCGCTGTCTGAACTCACTATGAAAAAAATCTTTCTAGTTTTCAAGTTGATGTTGAATTGCAATTATCCTGTTTTATATATATATTTTTTTTTTCCTGCAGGACTCTGGGGTGCTGAAAATTGTACCGTTTCTCTTCCCTGTATTTGTAAACGTAAATTTGCATGGAAAATTGAGAAAGATATCCCGAAAGACCAGAACCAACAAGGACTGTGTCCCAAAGGCTGGTTGCACTTTGGATTCAAAGTAAAACATTTCTTTTTCTTTGGTTATTCAAAATGCATTACGTATTTATAACAGAAATTAGACTTCTTAAAGGTTGTTCCATATTTGAAAATTTTCTTCTCTGTTGAAATTAGGGCTCTCAGATTTCTAAATACTGGCACAGTGATACAAAGGCTTACGGTTACTTAGCAGCTTTGCACACATAAGTTGCCTTAATACAGTGTTAAAATTTTTACTGTAATTCAAGGAAATGCGTATTCATATATGCAAATCTATCCAAGTCTATTTGTGCATTTGCTGTCAAAAAGACTGTTACATGTTCTCTTTTCCATTTATGACAACTGTAAGAGGCTTTAATGACCTGAAAAAAAATTACTCTGACATCTCCTTATACTGAATGGATCCCTAACTGTTGTTATCCTTCTAAAGAGGCAGTTTCATATAGGGTCCTTCAAAGGTAACTATAAACCAAAGTCTATTTGCAATTGAAGGCTGAGGGGCAATTATTTCTTCAGGCTTCTTTTAAATGCATACGTGCCTGAATAGCAACATGCATGGAGAGGTGACCAGATTTATCCAATGCTAAACTGCAGTGCCTACAAGGATGGCTTTAACCCAGCTGGTATTTACCTTTAAACAACTGAATTGATTCCAAGCCTAATTGGTAGCAGCTGAAAATCCCTACCAAGAATGTAGGAGAGATGCATTGCAGAACAGAAACTAATGAAGTATTTACTTTTCAGTGAAGTGTGTGAAACATTTGAGTGGCACTGATTCAGATCTTATCTGGCCCACCTGGTGATATTCACAACTTGATCTTCTTGGCAGCCTGGGATGGAAAGCATTAGACACTGAAAAAGCATATTCTCTTTGGGTGATGTGGACCTAGCAGTCTTAATAATTGGTAAATAGCTTTTATGCTGGAGGAAAAAAAATGCCTTTTATTTTTTTTGAAACAGTGCTTTCTCATACAAATCCCCAAAGATCCTGACCACCTCAGAAACTGGTACTCTGCGCAAGCCTTCTGCAGTAGATACGAGGCGTCACTCGCACTTCTTGACGATGAAATGGAACAAGGTAGTGTTTTGAAAATGTTCCCAAAATAAAGACATTTTCATGTCCATTATGATGCTGTAGTAGAGTTCAGTCTTAAGTAGAGAGTTAAGACCAAAGAATGCTCAAGCCCTGTTTGTAGTTCCACTGCTTTAAACAAGTTGGTGTTTCTCTTTCCCGGTTTCCCCAAATGTAAAGAATGAAATATTCAGTGGACTGTGGGAGAGGTATGTTCTTGGGATTAATTGTAATTTGTGTTGTACTTTGTACCAAAAAGAAGTGCCAAATTAATGAAAAATTCAAAAAATAAAGGGGCATCTGCTTAACAATTTTCCTTGTAAAATTCCTGTATTATGAATACAACATCATAATGTTGTAAAACTACTCTCATTTTTGTCCTTTAGTAGACTTAAAATCTTATGTATAATATGGCAAATAAGATCTGGGCTGGAAAGTTAGAAAAGTGAATGTCAGCACATTCAGGTATCTTTATGATCCATATCCATAAGAAAAAATCTAGTCAAATTTGGTATATTTGTAAAACTTCTATTTGAGGAAATATAATAACCTCTCTTTATTTGAAAAGTTCTATTTTCATCTAAAATTTAGAAAGACTTTTTCTGAGAGAATGTATCCTGAACAAATGCTTAGGTTGTTCAAACTACTGTGAAAATTTGTGGGAGATTTATTAGTTCATGTGCCAGATGCTCACGCAGCTGAAGTTCATCAATTTAACTCATTTTATAATTAGACAGAAATTAAATGCAGTCACGTTCTTACTTTCTATTAAATATATAATGTCATTAGTCATCGATATATTTTTCAGTGCTCTACTATGTTAGGAGAGTCTTCAGCTATGTCTAAATGATTAGGAGTAGATTATACTTGATATTTTAACTCTTATTTCTTTTTCCAGCTTTCATAACAATGAATCTATTTGGACGGAAAACTAGTGTTTGGATAGGTCTGCAGAGTGATGATTATGAAAGATGGGTGAATGATAATTCTCCAAAATATTCCAACTGGTCTCCAGTTGAAGTGACCCATGTAAGTATTTCCAGGGGTTTTATGGTCAGTGAGGATTTGTTGTATCCATAGTAAGCATGATAGCCATGAAGATAAGGCCTATCTAGTTACAGCAACTGAGTCTTCTCAGTCTTTGCAACTTCAAATAACTCTGGGTGCAGATTTATAAGCATAACTAGTATCTTAAAAAAAAAAAAAAAAAGGAACTCTAGATGTTTGTTTATGCATTTTATGCAGTTTGAGGTTATAGTCACATTCTCTTGCAATTCCTTTTAAGTGCCATTAAATAATATGGTCCACAGCTTGCACTAGCTCTGAGCAAAACTGCGGAATAAGATTGTGAATTTCATAATTTATTGTGTTGTTTTGCATCAAGTTAGTCAATGGCCTTTTAGTTTGTTCAGTGACATTTTGTGACTTTTTACTATGAGGTTGTTATTTCAAATTGTATTTATAGGAATGTTCATTGTTCTACCTAAATATTTATAATTGCTCAGTTATGCGTTCTTTCTAGAAACTGTCTTTTTTAATTATTGCTAATTATTGATTACAGAGACAGCATTATAACAGTGCCAGCACTCAAGAACAAGTTCCATTATGTGCGCTGGTATCAAATAACCCTAATTTTTATTTTACGGGAAAATGGTACTTAGAAAACTGTCAGAAAAATTACGGTTTTATCTGCCAAAAGACTCAGGGTAAGGACTTGTTGTTTGTTTTGCTTTTGTTCTCCTTTCTTACCATGTTTAATTCATTTTAATCACCTTCTTTTCATCTGGGATTAGTTTACCATCTGGGTCTATAAATCCAGGAACATAAAAGATTTCTAAGGTAGTTTTATTTTGATAGACAAACTATCTCTCCGATATTTAATAAATCAAACAAGTGACTTATACAAAATGCCTTTGTTGTTAAATTTAGTTCCTAACTGAGGTTTCTGTTGCATATCTTTTAGATTCAAGGAAAGGGATGAAATTTCACGTTGTGTGTCATGGCAAGCAAAGTAACAGCATGAAAGCACAAAAGGCAAACCTGTGGGAGCTTAAATGAAAATCTCCTGCTTTGGTTTTTGTGGGTATAGCAAAATTAGATCAGACTAGACTCTATAAAAGAAAGTATTTCTGTGAGCAGTCTAGACTGCTTGGCTAGTCAAACTCAGTGTGGCTTTTCTTTTCACGCTTTTCTAATTCTGTTACCATAACATTCACTTGCCAAAAACACAAAGCTTTTGCAGGGAACACACGTTGTTTGGTGTTAGTTTGTTTCTTTCCTCCCCAAGCTCCTTTCCAGAGGTGCCTGGTGGGGTGCAAGATGCCAGTGTTCCCAAGAGCGTGCAGGAAGTTTTCAAGCGGTGCCCAGGGGCTGCCGCAGCTGTGCCAGCATGAAACCACCAGGCCATGTTCCAAAAATAGCCCAGCAGCAAATTATTAGCCTTAAAGCACGGGGAGGACCGTAATCGGAGCCTCGGAGGCTGTGTCCTTGGGCTGTGTGCTAAATGTGGCTGTTTTCTATGGCTTGGCTGCATATATCAGCTCTTAGTTAAGCTCTGTGCCTAAAGAGATGATCAACTCCTGCTGTTTGCCCGAGAGGCAAGAGCGGGAGTGGAGAAGGAGGATAAACAAATAAGCTTTAGGCAGTTCTCGTACGTGGCTCATAAAAACCATACATGTACTTGACATTTATTATGAGAATGGCTGTGAGGACTGCTAGAATAATTTGTGCATAGGAACAGTTCACAAATGCATTTGCCAGGTCTACTTTGCTGTTTTGCCCAGAGCCCCTGTTCTTTAGAACCCTTCCTGCTGCTCTTTGCAATGGCAAAGGCTTTGCAAGGCAATGCAGCAGGGACAGAGCTGCTGGGCTACTGCAGCAGAGGGGCCCCTCGCCTGCTGCTAGCAGTGCTGAGTTTGCGTGACATTCCCTGCTTTTGTTGTTGTTGTTGTTGTATCTGATTTCATTTTCTGATGCATTTGTGGGCTGCACTGGCTGAGCGCAGGGAGAGGCGCCCACCAGGTCTGTGCATGGCAATACGCAGCCGGGGAGGAGCGACACGACCCCTTGCTGGCACTAGCAAACTGCTAATGGGCTCAGATGTCTCGACTTCCAGCAAAGAGGCAATGAGGCTTTGCTTCTGCCAGTCTATCTGTGTCCCCTTGCTTTGGTCATGCTATGTTCTGTAGGAGGTTAAAATGAAGGAAGCCAGCAGGAGATGTGACTTGTGCTGCAATGTGTTAGTGATGCTTGGGTCTGGATGTGCAACATTTCTCTGCAGATGCCACTTTTTTTGTAAGCGGTGACATGCACACAGTACATCTGCCAGCTTAGGGGCAGAACCTTTTCTTGTTTAGCAACTTCTAAATTGTAGATGAGTTGTGAATTACAAAGAAGAAAATATTTAATATGGTAAGACAGTTGTTAATACACACCCCAACTTAGCCATAAGTGGAACAAAGTTAATGCAGCCACTTCCTTTTGTAATCACAGTGAAGTTTTACAGACAAATATATTTAATCCAGACTGACAAATGGGATTAAAACTGAGGCACTACCTGTTTCAAGAGTCTTTGAAAGCATACAGTGAAACTTCATGCACGTTAGCAAAGCCATTTGTCTTCTGTCTCCTATAGAAGTGGGAGCCTGGCAGCATCACAGACCTGACCGTGGTAGAGAGGATCTGCATCTCCATGAGTATCATGGGAGACCATTTTTATTTCTTAAAACTAAAAAGGGTTTTTGCTTTTTTGGTTATACATTAAACTTATTCCTATGACCGATTTTGTGCAATGATAGAATTTCAGATACTGTTCTGGTAGTCTTTTTTCTGGTAGTCTTTTAATTTTTGCAGTTCCTCACTGACACTAAAGTTTGCTCTTTTTACATTCATTTTTAAGAACAGTGCTGATTCTTTAGGAACTATTCTGCTTCATCAAAGTTAACAATTTAATAAAAAACTCCTTTTTCTCTGTTTATCACAGACACATCCAGACATGTGATAAATGCATCTGAAATGTACCCTATGCCAGAGACTTTAGAATATGGAAACAGAACGTATAAACTACTACGTGGGAATTTTACCTGGTATTCAGCTTTAAAAACCTGCATGGCAAACGGAGCTGAGCTGGTCAGCATCACAGACCAGTATCACCAGTCTTTCCTCATGGTCATTGTGAATCGCCTGGGATACAACCACTGGATCGGGCTGTTCACCTCGAATGTACGTGACAGATTCTGTCTCTATGAATATCTGTATCTCTGAATGATATTTTTTTCAGTAGTGCACTAATGAGCTGTATCTTTAATTTGAAGTCGCTAGCAGCTCAGATCCAGAAATGAAACCCCCAAATCCTTGAGGGCTAACTGTTTTGTGGCAGCATGATGTGTAAGTTTTATGAGGGAGAGTTTGGTCTTGGCAATGTGTAATACAATGAAAACTGAAATTTAGAAGGCATAGAAAATGCATTTAAAAAAAAATCAAAAAATATCAACAACAAAAAAACCCAAAACAAGATTCTTCTAGTCTCCTATAGCTTCACCATTAAAATTACTTGTTTTCATTTTTGTGTCTGTATGAACTGAATAATCGCTTGCTTAAAATAGCAGTTTAGATGTAATTTGTGGTCTCTCAGATGTAAGTTGTGAAGATCCTTGGAGAGCTGGCTATACCCTGTGTTTTATAACTCAGCCTTAGAAGAGGTAAAAGAAATTGTGTTGTATCTGGTGAGGACAACATCAGAAGAGACATTGCCTATTTAATGTTAAACATATCAGAGAAATAATCTTAAATTTGATTTGGCAGAATGGGCTTAACTTTGAATGGTCGGATGGGACCAAGTCTTTGTTTACCTTCTGGGAAGATGATGAGTCCCAGGCATTTGGCAGCTGTGTTTATATTGATACGCTGGGGCGCTGGAAAAGTGCTAACTGTGAGCGACATCTGCAAGGAGCAGTTTGCCATGTACCACCTAGTAAGTCAGAGTTAAGTTTTGTATTAAATGTTTGCAGCTGCAGATGAATCTATTGACAGTGGAAGTAATGAAAGGAGATGAGTTGGTTTGAGACTAAGCAGTAATAGTCATTTTCAGAAAAAAAAAAAAAAAAAAAAGTATTCTCCTTGAAAAATAAGATTGGTGTTTCCTTACTGCAAGTTCTATTTGTGAAACCTTTTTTCTGACCCATAAAATATTGCATATTAGGTTTGTCTGTAAGAAAATTCACAGAGAATTTTCGTAACAGGAAAAAAAAAAAAAAAAAAGGAAAATTACTATTCTGATATTCAAAGAACACTATTATCTGTGAAAAATAATAACTGTTAATAACCTAGCTCCAAGGGAAGTAACTGTATTAAGTTTGCTGCAATTTACTGTAGAGATGGGAGATGAACATTTAGAGCAAAGTAAAAAATTCAGTCTGCTCTTCACAGCTTGCACACAAACAAATTGCAATGTTTATTGTAAAGAAGAGATTATTCTCATGCATCTTAAAATAGACTTTCCTTCTTGCAATCCTCTGTCAATTACCTGGACTTCATTTGAACCCAGAATCCAATCCCAGAATCTCATTCTGTCCAGGATTGCGCAGCGTCTTTGGCAGCCTCCAGTTCTGAAAATAGTTCCTGTTTGGTAGGATTGATTACCAGCCACTCGGCATATTGCTTATTATAGAGTTTGGATCTCTTGAGGAGAAAGCTGCATTGGAATCCTTCAAGACAAAAATTACTCTCTCACACAGATTTTCCTATAGCAGCTGACTCTAATTTTCTAATTGGTTTGTCTAATTATGTAATCATATGTTGCCTAAGCCTTATCTAATACTTAAAGATAGTGTTTGCCAGCAGATACCTTCAAGAAGCAGGATACCTTCAGGACCCTAGGGTAATATACTTATAGTATTGTTAAAAAAACAGCTAGCTTTTTGTTCAGAAGTAGAACGAAGTTTCCTGTTTTAAATACAATATATACAACCCATAGGTACTGACTTTGAAAAGTGGATAAAAAACCATAATACAATCACATGCTGATTAGCGTTATCCCCCAACAACGTGTGGGATGTTATATTAATGTGTATCTTGTTGTGTCAATAAAGCTGTGCTGTGGTTTCTGTCACAGAAAAGAAACTCGCTGACTATAAAGGCTTATGTTCAGAAAAAACTGTTCCCTGGATCAAATTCAAAAACAATTGCTACAGCTTTTCCACAGTTCTGCAGGGCACAAGTTTTGATACTGCATATGAGGTCTGCAAAAATCAAGGTAAGTATTTATTTTCTAGGTATAAAATGTCATCTTTTCTTGTTAGCTAAAAAAGAAAAAAGGTATTTTTTAAAATGGCAGAAGTCATGGCTTGTGTTTATTCCAGTTCAAAGTACTGGTGGCAGAGCTAATAAGCTGACACCTAGTAATTGGGAGCTACTACATCAAACAATTTCTTTTCCATGTGAAAATATTCATTTCTGGAATAACATACAAAATGACCTTTTTTCAGCCTTTTTTTAAAAATCAGATGAAAATTTTGTTTTTAATCAGCATATTCATATTAATTGCAAAGTTTAAATGGTAGCAACTATAACTAGAATTTTTAAGCTTTTGAATGACGGTTCTCAAAATTAGTTTTTTGAAATGTAATGTTATATTTATTGGCATAGATTGTTTAAGAATTTATTCTCTGTTTAATCTGCAGGATCTAATCTTTTAACTATTCAAGATGAAGATGAAAATGCCTTTATTCTGGAAGAATTACATAATTTTGGTTATTCTGTGCAAATGGTCTGGCTGAACATTCTGCTTGTTACAGACAGTAAGTTTTGGGTGGAAGAGAACTGAATATAATAATCTGGTTTGTTTTATTTTGTTTTTATTTTAATACTGCTAACCATGATCCAAAGCACTTTTTTTTTTTTTCCCTTTTTGTTTGGTTTTGGTTTGTTTGTTTGTTTTTTTCCCCACTACTTATTAACTTTTCATGATGTAGTAAAAATAGCCAAGCTTTCAATAATCATTATTTGATAATAATCTCAATGCACAATATATGCATATATGTGAATGCCTTTATTTTTTCTGCAGAAAGCAATACAGGATGCTTCTTGCGTCAACTATGTAATATGTTTTTAAGTCCTTTAAGAAAATTGAACTTAGTGGCCAAACAGACATAATTCTGACATTCCTTTAATAATAAAATATTTTCTTTGCTATAGTAAGGCCAACTGAAACAGAAATACTTATTAAAACAGTAAAGTGTTTTATAATGATTTATCACTTCTGCCCTTAGATGAGACAGTGTCCTGGTTTGATGGCTCTCCTTTAAATTATTCTAACTGGGGCATCAGGGAACCAGAATTTGACCGTCTCAAAGGGAATTTCTGTATCAGCCTGAGGACCATGGATGGAGTATGGCAATTATCTTCATGCAGAGAGAAAAAGGGATTTGTGTGTAAAATGGATGCAGGTATGCATTACCCCTACCACCACCCCCAAAAAAAAAAAAAAAAAAAAAAGGCCAATTTTGTCCTTCTAACCAATGTTGTTGTTGTTACTCTCTCACTTGCTCCTGGCTTTCTCTGAAATAGTTACACCCTTTATATCAGGAAAACAAAATGTCTTTAAAAAAACAACCCAATTCCAGTGCTTCAGTCCGTCGCTGGTTTTGCTTGACGTCTGTGGGTGGTTTTATATCCCTCACAGTACTGTTGAGCATTGCTGAATTCCCAGAACAGCCAGGCCGATCTCATGTTGAGGAACCTGGCAGCATTTTCCATATGGAAGACCACAACAGACTTTTCTCCTGCATCTGTGAGCCCTGGAGAAAAGTAGTGAGGCCTCAGCAGAGCCGCAGTACATGCGGGCTGCAACTCCCTGGGGAGCTGTGTAAACCTGACCACCGGGAATGTGTGTCTGCGAGTATTTGGAGAGCCCACCCAAAATGGCAAAATCACTGTTGGACTTAATAGTTAGATGTAATCTACCTCTGCGCAGTTCTGCTCATGCGTTTATACTTTTCTGAAGTGTGTAATTACTGCTTTTCATCCTTGCAAAAAACGCCAGTTAATATATTCCATGAAATTTAAGAAATTTTAGGTGACAGATTAATCTGTGTTTGACTTAGCCTGTTGATATCCTATTGGTGTGAGTAAAATTAAACAAGGACCAGGCTGCTCTTGATTGTTTCTATGTAGATTGTCTTCTGAATATGAATTTTATAGTTAGTATATATTAAGTTCTGTTAATTCTGTGGATAATGTAATGACAATTCTGGATTCCATTTCAGATACCGATGCAGCAGTTTCCCCTAAAGAAAGTAAGTTCACTTTGGTACTTTCATAATTTTATGATGAGTAATAACATACTTTGATATTTTGTGAGGTATGTGTTTGCACTGTTAAACTTGTAATTTAAAGTAGGGGATATATAGAGAGTAATAAGATGTCTTCTATAATGATTACTAAAAATTTCTGTGTTCATCTTCTAGCTTCACACCGTGGGCTTGCAGCTCTAGCTGTTATAGTAACGTTGGTGATGCTGGCTGCCATTTCCACTTTCCTGTGGTGCCTGTACAAGCAGAACAACAGGCTGTTCAGTAGGATACTGTGGGTCAGAAATGCCTATTTTCCACAGATTAATGCTGATGTTCCCGCTTTGGAAGAGAGCATCCTCATTTCTGATTTTGAAAGAAATGAGAACAATTAGTTGTTCAGGAGGACCGGGCAATCACTTCTTCCATGCTAAACACCAAACTCTACAGGACGGCACAGTTCTTGAGCCAGGCACAACCTCGGACTAGCTCATCCTCTCAGGGTTTTGGGTCATGGGCAAGCTGACAAAGGAAAGCAAAGAAAATGGCCAAACGCCACCAAAAGAGTGGGGAATGTGAGAAGCAACCGCTGCCTGCTCCTCCCCTCCTAGCGACCTCAGTGCGGCCACATTTCCGAAGCTTCCCAAGGCACCTGGTGGATGGAGAGGAGCGGAGAACCCAACCGCCCTGCTCACACCCGCACCGGTCCTTCGCATGTGCTCCATGCTCTGTGTGCTGCACCTGGGGCACACGCTTCCCGGGAAACCTCCACAGGCACTGCCACTGTCTGCTGCGATGGGAAAAAGCAGGGAGTCGCCTCATTGTTGTTCCGCAGATGTTGAGTGTGCTGGACTTGGTCCCGTCCTGGTGTTTGGACAGGCGCTCTCATGTGGCAGCGGTGGCTCAGGCCTAGCCGTGTGGATCCTTCTGCTTGGAGCTGAGTTAAGTATGGATATGCTGGGGAGTCATGCAGAGATGGGCTCCTCTGGGAAGAGCCAGGAGCTCCAGCTGCTCCGTTGCCGTGCCACCGGGAAGAGTGCATGGGGGCCATCATGTCCAAGCTACAGGGCAGCAGGCATTTGCCTCCACTTTTTTCATTCAGGGATGCTTGGGCTGTAGCATTTTGGTTTTACACATTGCAGGATCCGTCCATGAGCCAACATTTAAAATTTGGCCCTGAATTTAGGAACCCTGAAACATTTTTTCAGGGGTTATAAGACAATTTTACCTTAACAGCTACTCCTTCTGCAAAAAGAACAAAGTTATGTTTCAGACAGTGGAATATTGCCAGGTAGTTTTCCAGGCTTGTAGCAAGATGAAGTCACTTCTGATTTAGGAGCTTCAGAGTTTACCTAATTTGGCTCAGCATCCCTATTTGGTATTACAAAATAAATTAGTCAAGAGAAACAATGACTTTGTCATCCAAAAGTTAGTATGTTCACTGGAGGTGCTTCCAGTGTCCTGTTAAAGATTTAAGTATGAGATCTTTTGCCTAGTTTATTATCAGAAATTAAATCCCATCAACTACTTCTAATCATAGTTTTAGTCCGTATCTGTTGAATAAAGTGTTACAAGTGTTGCTGAAGTAAATTGCCTTTACTGTTCACCTACAGTATTTCTCCAAGCAGTATTAATGTGCATGTACATTAATGTACATTTGAGCCTCCACTTTAAAAAGTTAAGGAAGATATGTGGGAGAAATGCATTTACAATCCGAAAGGGTGGTTGTGTCTCTAGTCTTGGTGCAATAATTCAAACAGACCACCAAATGGAAATTCTTCACGTTCCATAATCATCCTTAGGTGCTAATGGAGGAGTCTTTCCTCCGAGAAAGCAACTAGAATAATTTTTTTTTCTGTGAAATCTCACTGAAAAATTGTTCTTTGGGCAGATGGTTCTGAAAGATCCTGGTTCCAAGTCTCTGCATTACCTCAGTGACAGAGGTCTAGAACAGAAACACTCTTTGTATGGGACTGCTACCTCTTCAACCAGACCTCTAGCCATGTTCTTGAAAAACATCTGAAAGGTTTTGGGAGGATTTTGAGTGTGGGGTTTTTTGTTGTTGTTGTTTGTTTTGTTATGTTTGTTTTGTTTTGCTTTGTTTTCCTCCAGCATGGAAAAACACATTGTCAGTAATGAAGATTTACCTCAGAAGGGAATTATTGTCCCTTCAGCCAGCTCTAAAAGCTGCTGTGAAGGGCTGTGTTTACTGTAGGGTGTTCTGATTGATTGTTTTAGGATTACTCATTCTAACGATTTTGCAAGAGCGTGAAAATGCAGGTGCATTTGTGACAATTAAGCTAGCAGGCGAGGCCAACTGAAATTTTTTTACATAGTATTTATACAAAGGAATGTATGGCTTGCTTTTAGTTACATTTCACATGACTGTATAAGCTGGCCAATTTTAGAAACATTGGAAAAATTGCCTCTTCATGTCATAATTATGCACAAGGCTAATTTTATTTTCTTAGTGCCTAGTATATTTCTGTGCTGGTTTACAGAATTTAAAATGATGTCAAAGAGGCTGTGGAGAACTGGAAGTATGGAACAATCTCAGTTTAATTATCAACTTACTGTTTTCTGTAACTTTCATGGATGTAGCTATTGTAAGTTCTTACTCTGATGTTTTTCATTGTGTAAAATATACGTAGCTTTTCTGTATATGTTTTCTCTAGTGGTTTGGCTCCGTACACTCATCTTCAGTAATGTTTTCAAAGTTTGGTCTTAAGCGTGTAGCTTTAGTTGTTGGACTGTATGCAAAGTCCATTATTAGACTTTGCATATTGCAGCTTTTTATCACCATCATGGTTTTCAGATCATCTGCAGTTTATATTCATGAACTGTGATAGCTTTGTCATCCTCTCTCCTTTCTCCATGAAGATTTGCCCTACTTATACAATAGTTGGAAGAGCTTAAATGGACATATCTCCCTTCATCACATTCACTGCCAAGTGAAAATGCTGCCTTTTTACAGCAAGGAGAGTGGGTTGCAGGATGTTTCCTGTTTCACTGAGCTCAGAGGATATGAGTTTATCAGGCTGTAGCAGGCTGTTACCAGTGTATGCATACTTGGTCGGACTTTGATTTTGTGAAGGGGCGGTATGTATTTTTTCACAAAACTTGCCATAGGCATTTTATCAATTTTCTTTGAGGTGCATTGCAATCATTTTAATATATTTGAAGGGCATTTATATAAAAATAACTTTACCCTCAAAATAGTGATTACTGTGTAGCATTAACTCTGATGTAAATGATATTAAGGGAAAAAATGTTGAAACAGTGTTTTCTTCAGACTTTGCAAGAGTTGTGAGGGAGTATTTAAAATCTATCATTACTTTATAATTGTAGGCATTGCAAGAATGTAAACGTGGCTTGTTTTCTATTCTTTGTTCTGGATTTCTATTACCGTTCCTTTCAGTTTCCCTTGATTGTTGGTCTCTTGTCCTACTCCTAACCCGAGAATTTGGTGAATAAATTTTCATGCTGACCTTGATGGTAGTGGCAGGGAGATTCTCTGTATTATTTCAACTGGAAAATTAAAGTGTGACTAATAAGTTTTGCTGCTGCAGTCACTCGGAGTCTTTCCCAGCTGTAGGTAGCTCCCGTGCTCTTGGGCCTCATGGCAGCAATTCCCAGGCTTTGCAGCAGGGCTGGTTGCTCTGGGCTCTACCCAGTGGCCCCGGTCTCCGCTGCAACCACCCACTCGGTACACACTGGTGGACGTGGAGGCACAGCCAGTCCCTGGGACCCTGCTTTCTTCTGCTGTGAGCAAGGTGGAAAACACTGCGGGTGGTGCAGGAGCTCCCCTTGCAAAGCGCTTGCTGCATCCACACACTGGCTTCAGGAGCATCAGAGCCAGCAGGTGAAAGTTGCCTATTCCTGGGCCGTGGCAGCCCCATTGGATCACTCAACGAGAAGGAAGTATTAGTATAAACACCCCTTGCGTGCTTTGGGGAGGGGAGGTTATCCTTGCTAGAGATGCTCAGGCCAACCTATGACCCGGCTTTGTCTCCTGCAGATTAGGATTTGGGAAAATATTCAGTGTCTGTGTTTGCAGGCTGTGACTCAGGGACGAATATGTCTATTGACTCCATGAGCAGTTTTGCAGCACCTCCGAGAGGGAGAGGGATGCCAGTCTTGGCCGTCGCATCCCAGCTGGATGGGGCTGCCCAGCGACACTTGAGCACTGGAGGTGTCCAGCATGATGGGGTGGAGGGAAGGGCTGTGGTGCAGAGCTGCAGGGGAGCTCCCAGGCTCCTGAGCAGGGCACGGGTGGAGGCTACTGGGTGCTGCACTGTCCTTGCGCACAATTTACACAAATTCCAGTGTAATTTAGCCCCCTGGGTTTTTTTTCCTTCCATCTTGTCACTCCCTCCCTTAATATTGTAACAAGCATCCTCAGTTTCTTGTAATAACAAACCCACTGAACTGAAATCCATGGCATACCCTTCTTCCAAACCGCATCTATGTAAGCAGAAATTTTTGGTTAAAAACTGAATTCTACATGTTCAGCAACAGTTTTCTAAATCCTCAGCTCCAGAGAGAGGCCAGTCCTAATCTCTTGCGGTCTGATGCAGCCCCCGTGTGTAAGGAGCTGTCGGGAGAAAATTCTCTGGCGTTAGCTGTTTTTAAATGGTGCAAATAAACCCTGAGTCTTGCGTTTGGAAATACAGCCCGTCTCAGTGTGGCCAGTAGATGGTAGTAGCACACCCAAAGCTGACAAAATTAAGTATCTGGAAAGAGAAGGAAGGGTAGGGACCTGCTCCTGATCACTTTGAAGCTGCGTTAAATGACTAGAAAGCTCTCAGGTTGCAGGGCTCTCCAAATACGAGTGTCACTTCTAAAACGCAGCCACAGAATTGCAAGGCTGTTTCACGGTAAGTTTTCAAGTCTCAAAAGCCCTTCGATTCTCTCTGAAAATGGAAGGGAAATGGTTCTAAAACACAGATTGCACTAAAATACTCAGGAGGGGATAATTCAAGTCTCTGAGTTGATGAGTAATTTTTTTTTGTTTAGTGACTGATGGAAAAATCTCCTTGGGTTCCTAAGCATTAAATAAACAAATAAAAACATGTAGCGCTGTGACAAGTTTTAGTTCTGATCAACTCAAGGGTAATTCACTGAACATACTCCAGACGGCTCCTTTTATTTTAAATGCATTTTGGTTTTATGCTTTATTGAGTGCAGGCATTCACTTACTAAACTGTTATGTGGGAAAAGGAATATGAAGAGAGAGAAAAGAATCATTGCACTTTTTTTAATCTATTGCATAAGTAGTTCTGCACTGCTGAAAGCAGATTTATTTTTCTTCTCTTCAATTAATTCCATAAGGAGCTCAGGCCTTAAGAGTTGCTGATCCCTTTCCATATCCATTACCTTTATGCAGAAATTGGCCGTGATCTGGATTCTCATCTTGGAAGCTTAACCTTAAAAAAGGCGCTGACAAACAGTGTGCAGCAAAGCCTCACTTTGGAGTCCTGCTTTTTATAACCTTGTTTCCTTGGGCTGCAGCTTTTCTATCCTTTCCCCATCCTTCTGTGGTGAAGCAACTGCAATTGTTTATGGAAATGTGGTAGACCCAGCGTGCTGGAGCACCTGCAAGCACTGCCAGGGTAATTTATAGCCAGGAGGTGGCAGAGGGCTCTCAGTTCCTGTCCGCTGCATGCCAGTGCAGGAGAACAGGAAGGCGCTCTCTGGATCAGGCACATCATGGTGTAATGACCTGTAATGAGCAACCCTCTCTCTGCTCATGGTATTTGGTCACTAGCTACATTAAGGCCATCCCCAACAGCTGGGGGAACTGACAGCACTCAATAGCTGGGACAAAAAAGTGCCTCAGACTGTACTTACACAGTCATTTTAAAATCAAAATTATGCCTGTAGATTTTCAGCTTTGTGTAAATGGGTGTTTATCTGCAGAAACGGAAAGATTGCTTTCATGCCATCCAAAAAATTCCTTGCAATTTTTATGCATTCAGTTTTTAGTAAATACTAAAAATTATCCTATCCTGTAGGCATCTCTGAAGCTACTTGTGCAGGTTACTGTTCTGAAACGTGATCTTAGCCCTTTGAACCCAGTAATAACCCGCTGAAGCTGCTCTGTCATTCCCTCCTGCTGCAACCTCTGCATGTACCTTGGTGAGACGTCCCGGGAAGCCCTCGCTGGGAGGAAACATGAGTTTGCACAGAGGGAAAAAAGCTGAAGGAAAGGCAGACTCTGCCTAGTCAGCAGCGTTGGGCTGCGTGGCTTCGCTAACGCTCTCTTTGGGACTGCGTCCCACAGCCTGATGCCTTCAGGGTCGTTGAGGTAAGAGAGCACAATCGCCAACATTGGATGTTGCCAATGAGATGCAGTACATAAGCTTTTGGTATAAAGTAAAATAATATTCTCAGTTAATTTGATATGGTCCTAGCACACCTGACATAGAATTCTGATTGATTTGTACTGTTTTTAAAAATGTTTTTGGTGGAGTTTTTCCTAATCCTAATGCACTGACTTGTTACTTATTCGAAACCTTGATGCCCATGTAAATGCTTACCCGACCTAAGCATTGCATTTTCTATATTCAAAATTCAGCAATATCAAAAGTATTTCCTAAAAGGTCAAAAGATAATGAAAATGATGTTCAGAGTCAAAATGAAAAGTTTTGAGAGCAGATTTTGAAGATGACGTTGTGCATATGGGGCCCCTGTGAGTCTAAAAGCTGTAAGATACCTTTCAGTTAAACATGGAGATGCCTTAAAGCAGCTCCTGGAGGCTCCCCTGGAAGGAGCAGATGAATAGTATACTTACAGCTGCCTTCATCTTTTAAATAGTCATAGTAAAAATAGCAGACTGACTGTTCCCCCCACACTACACCCAGCAATGCAGCCACAGTGTCAGCTTTATCGCTGCAAGCTCCTCAGTGCTTTGCATGGATGAACCTGGCACTTCTGGATCAGCATCAACCAGCACCATGTGTCTATCCCAGGTATAATAAATTATGGAAGTGGAAGGAAAAACAACTTGGGCTTCTTTCTCCATCCTGTCCTGTATCATCTATCCTCCCATGAGCTTCCAGTATCTAGTTTGGGTTGATAATTTGTATTTTAATTACTATTGTTTGCAAACAAACTTGCTCCTTGCCTGATAGAAAGGATGTAAAGCGGGGGAGGGCTAAGTTTCTAACCTTCTTAAGGTAGCTGGCATTCTGGCTCTCATTTAGCACAAAGCCAAGCTGGCGTGAGGACAGCCCCAGAAGCTGTGGCATCCAGGCAGTAATAGGGGAAGCAGAAGCCCTCAGTCATGCGTGGGAAGCTGCGTGCCTCTGCCTCCCCTTCGGGAAAATAATAGTGAAAACAGCAACTTCCTGCACCAGCAGCACTGCCTGGTTCAAAAACTAAGATACAACTGACTGATTTTGCTAAACTTAAAAATTTCTGTTCCTAGCTCCATGTAGGTCTGCTAAAAGTGAACCAGTGGTGACATCTAGATCAACAGTAGCTGGATAGACTGCACAGCCCACGGCACTTAAACTAAAGCCTTAAGCTAGGAGAAAGAGCAGGAGGAATGCTTGCCCCTGGTTCTACCTACGATCATAAAATCAGTAAAAATTTCCTTTTTAAAACAGGATGCATTTGACCAATTTCCTTAGCAAAACATGAGGAAAAAATATATTTTGATGTGGATGTTTTTCAAAATCTCTGGGAAAGTATTTAAATAGAGCAAACCATGTACCCAGGCTTCCTCCGCAGGATTTGTTCCAAGGGTTGCTCACCTCCCTGGGACGAGTGCTGTTCTGCTATGTGCCTTTCTGCAGGGGCTGCTCTTTCTCTGCGTGGGTGAGTGGAGCAGTCTGGCATGCAGAGATCCCATGTCCTACCAAGTCTGAGCAAAGAGGGAAGCTCTCCAGAGACCTGGCATAGCCGTGTGGGTCTCTTTGTCTCGCTCTGGAAATGGGAAATGCTCATGGGAAAGCCAAAACGAGCTGGAGCTGCCTCAGAGGGTGCTCCCAAACACACCAACATCCAAAGCAGAAGCAGTGCTTAACCTAAGCTGCGCAGCACTCTGTTAGAGCTAGCATTTATTATTTTTATGATTGCTTTTTAAAGCACTGGTTCTTTTGATCCATATTAGTTACTGCCCAGGGAAATAAAAATAATGCTTGCATAGAAAATAACAAAAATTTCTGGCTGAAGGCCAAAACCTTGAAGGAGAATGCTGAAGCATAATACGTTTTCTTTAATGTCTTTGTTTCTGCTAGATGTTGACTGAATTCAGGAGGGTGACAGCACTTTGAACAAAACCATCTGAAAAAGTCAGTTTGTTAAACATTAACCCTCTGAGAAAGAGTTTGAATTTGGAATGTGCATAAGAACCATCCGGAGAAAATATCAGAAGTGATTCAGATCTTTTCTTAGAATAGATATGTGTGCATATCTTAAGAGAGCAGGGTCTGCTATGGCATATTTGCGTCTTCGTCTACCTGGATGCTCTTGTTCTTCTTCTGCAACCTGGACAGAGAGGAGGCTGTGCAGGATGTGCAGGTACTTATCCCAGTGGCTGGTATTTTATGGAGATGAGAATGGAAGAGTTAGATATGGGCACTGTGCCACATTCCAGCTCAATTCAGTGTTTGACTCTAGGCCAGACTTAGCTAATTAAAGCATGGAATGGATACAGAAAATGGGTGCAAAGGATGTAATATCCTCATGCAAAAAGAAAATTGGGGGGAGAGGAAAGAAATCTAGAAACAAACAAGTTGCACCATTTGCTTTACACGTTGGAGTTCTTTTCCTGTTTGATACGTTGGTTGCAACACAGAGACATCTGCTGTTAGCAAGTGCCAAAATAGATTTAACAGAATGTGTTATTGTTTTAAACAAATAGATCATGTGGGATGCTGAACTGATCTTTTTGTTGTTGCTGTTGTTCCCCGTAATTTAATGTGTAGTCATTCTAAGTATCAGAGTTGTTACAGAAAAATCTCATTATTGTTAAGTAAACTGTTTAAAGCTGAATTGCTTGGCAATTAGTAGCAGGGGTGTGCGTATTTTTGCCTTGTTTTTAATGCCATAGGTGACAATACAAGCTTAGCTAAAGGGCTTCCCAGTAGGCAGTGCAGTAACCAACTGAGAACTTTCTAACTGTGCCCGTTTTCTAGTTATCTGCAACTCTCTTCAGTTGCTTTGGTATAACTTGTACACATGAGTGCTGGCAGCTATTAGGAATGGTGAACTGAAGTGACTATAAGGCATGCCACTTCCATAATGTTGCAACTGTCCCCTGTCCCTCCCTGGACTGATTGAAATTGTAGCTTGCAGTGGTTTTGACAGGGAACATTTAGCTCAAGCTTCCCAGGGGAGCCAACATGAGTCTTGATATGGTCTCATACATTTCAAGATCAGAGGGAAAATCTACACATTTGGAAAGAAATTAATACAACAGGGGCCCAATCCTGAATCTTGTTGGCAAAATGCCAAGCCTATCAGCTGCCTTAGATTGTGGGCCTGCTGCTTTAATCCTGGCCTTGTAAAACTTGCAAGCAAACAAATGCGGCAGGTGAAGTATTGGGCATGTGTGGGAAGGCAGTGCTGGGGCTGTTAGGAGACTTCCAACAACCAAGTAGCCAAACGGCATCTGAGTAATGGCCAGTTGTTGAGTTCAAGAATCTACTAGCCTTGATTTCTCTGGGAAAACCAGGACAAGGAAAAGGGAACGCTGTGCATTTTCCTGCTGTGCTCTTTAGTGACAGGCACGTTCCAAAGATCCATAGACTCCATGACCTGGCTTTGCTTTTGGCTCACCATGGGCCAACTCAGCTGCTTTTTCTTTTGGGAATCCCACATGTAAAATGCAGAAATAATGATTTTTGGATGTCTTCTAGAGAGAATGACAAACAAGTCCTAGGCAAGTTGCAAAAGTGGCACATGGTTACTAAGGGAGAAACACCTTTCAGTCTTCTCAGTACCAGCTGGAAATTTCTTATTTCATCACAGTTTCCAGCCTGCTTTTGAGGTCACACAGAGCCATATTTTGCCAGAAAACTGTTGGGAAAATAGAATTTCTGAAGTTCTACTTTCAAACCAGACTTGACCTAACTTTCATTCTTAATTTAGGCCAGTAGCAGCAACAGGAAAGGGCTAAAATGACAATGTAGTGCAATGGGTAAACCAACTGTATTTTTAGTTTTATTTTGGGTTAAAAATATGACATTACCATCCAAAGCTCTTGTTTCATTACATCATTGTTGCAGTGTTATATTACAGCATTAACAATCTTTCAAAATCCATGGTATTATATTTTAAAATAAACTAATTGAAGGCAAGTGCTATTTAAACTGATCCAGAGTACTATGCTTGTGCTTGTTCATGCTTTCTTTTTATGTCCAACATTTGTGTTTAAGCTTGTTTTTTTTAGAAGAATAAAATTCACCCTGCCTTGGAGTTTCCACTAATTTTTGCTTTTAAAGCCAAGACTCTTGGCGTCCCTTTTGCTTGCTCCTACTTTACCATATCAGTCATGTCCTCTCTGGCAGCACTCATGGCTATAAAAGTGTGTGGGAGTAAAGGTTAAAGATAAATGCTGAGTTTAACAAATATGGTTATTGTTGCCATAAGGATTCACTTCTTAGTTAGTGGTCAGATCATTCTATTTTTAAGGTAGGATTACAATTGCAAATCAGCATTCATGCCTAAGTTAAAGTTAGAATTAATATACTCTGAGTACTTAACATTTCTGAAGACTTTGGGTTGTCAGGAATCAGAGGCTAAATTCATATGGAGAACACAGCCCAACGTGTTGGACTTTATACAAAGTAAGTAAATGTTCAACAGGCAACAACGAGAATATGAGTGGCTGTGGTCCAGTGGTAACGGTACTCAGTTTGGGGGACAAGGGAAAAGGGATACCTAAATTCCAGGTCCTGCTCTAGTAAAGTGGATCAGCCCTAGCAGGAGGAACTGAAAACTTGCTTTTAGCTGATAGTGACTGAATTCACTTTGTCTGACATTGTTTCAGATGCTTAGAAAAAAGGAATTGCATTTGGGTCTTCCAGAGCAAAGGTGAATGTCCAAACCGTGCATGTGTTTGTTAAAAAGGGGACAACAGCATCTTCTCTTTCTCTAGCTGCATCCCTGGTGAATCAGTCCATTGACTAAGT
The DNA here is from genome assembly GCA_013398735.1 of Nothocercus julius. Classification (NCBI taxonomy): domain Eukaryota; kingdom Metazoa; phylum Chordata; class Aves; order Tinamiformes; family Tinamidae; genus Nothocercus; species Nothocercus julius. The sequence goes on from VZSV01000018.1 coordinate 3,109,120, forward strand.
TTAGAGAGAAGTGAGGAGCTCAATAGTTCTACCTTCCCAGGACTTACACACGTATATCAACACCAGTAAGATGGGAGATGGGGACTAGGGAGAATGTGGGTTGGCTGTTGAATAGAATGGGGGATGTGGTGACAAACAGGTACTCAATGTCTTATTTATGTTGGTCTTTACTAGAAAAACTTGTTTTCAGGAATCCCAGGCACCTGAGAATCATGGGAAAGTCTGGAGCAATGAAGACTTAGATGAGGTTTAGGTTAGGGAACAATTAAAAAGTCGGACATAAACAAGTCCATAAGGACTTAATGAGCTACGTTCACAAGTGCTGAGGGAGCTGGTTGATGTCATTACGAGACCGCTGTCAGTTGTCTTTGAAAGGTCACAGCAATCAGAGGAGGCTTCTGGAAGGAAGCAAATACCACACCTGTATTCCAGAAAGGCAAGAAGAAGGATCCAGGGACACAGAGACCCATCAGCCTGACCTTGATTCACGAGACAGCGGAGCAAATAATCCCACACACAGTTTCCAAATATTAAGGATAAGATGGTGATGGCGAGTCATCAGCAAGCATTTATGAAGGGGAAATCATGCCTGACCAACCTGATAACCTTCTGCAATGACATGACTATCTCACTGGACAAGGGGAGAGCAGTGGATGTTATTTATCCTGACTTTTGACCCTAACTTCAATAGCATCCCCATTGACAATCGGAAGAAGTACAGGGTAGGTAAGTGGACAGTAAGGTGGATTGACAGCTGTTTGAACTGCCAGGCTCCAAGAGTTGTGATCAGCAGCATGAAGTCCAACTGGAGTTGCAGTTACTAGTGCTGTACCCCAGGGATCAGCGCTGAGGACAGTACTGTTTAATACCTGCATGATGGGACAGAGCACACCTTCAACAAGTTTGCAGATTATATGGAACTAGGAGGGTTGTTTGAATACCTGAAGTGCTGGCATTTACAGGGTCCTCAACAAGCTGGACAAATTGGCTGACAGGACAGGAATGTCATGAAGTTCAAAAAAGGGAAATGGCAATTTCTGCACCAGGAGAGAAGTGACTCCAAATACACCATTAAAGGCTAGGGACTGACCAGCTGGAAAGCAGTTTCACAGAAAAGAACTTGGGAGTCCGTTTGGACAAGCTGAACATGAGCCAGCAATGCACTCTTGCAGCAAAGAAGGTCAACGATATCCTGGGTTGCATTAGTAAGAGCATTTTGCCAGCAGGTCAAGAGAGGTGATCTTTCCATGCTACTCAGCACTGATGAGATACATCTGGAGTACTTTGTCTAGCACACAAAAGGGGCTCCTTGGTACACAAAAGACATACTAGACTAGGACATACTAGAGTGAATCCAGCAAAGGGCAATAAAGATGATGCAGAGCTAGGAGCATCTGACATACCAGGAGAGGCTAAGAGAGCTGGGATTGTTCAGAGTGGAGAGGAGAAGATTTGGGATGAGTCTTATCTCTGGGGTTGAACTAAACAGTGTCCAACAGTTCCTTCCAACCTGAGCCTGTGATTTTGTGACTCTGTAACTTACTTATGTGCATTTGTTTCGACAGCAGCTGAGTAGTTCTTTCAGGGTTCACCAGCTGTAAAGAGGCTTCTAATGCATCTAAAGTACATGCATGCCAGTGGGGCCTAAATATGAGACATAAGTCCATACTGGGGAATTTAAATACTGCCTACTGTAGATGTAGGCCCAGGTTTTCCATTGGCCAAACAGGTCAGTGGAATGTGCACTGTGGAATGCACACAAACATTTAGAAAGTTACTTCATAGAGTAAAATGTTGCTGTTTAATAGGAAATATGTAAGAACTGATGTTTTACCACTATAGGCATATTATTGCCTATAGAAGATATAGGGCTGTTTAAGTAAACATGAATTAAATGTGCAGTTGTATTTTCTTCACTATTTCAACTTTGTTCTTTTTTTTTTTTTTTTTTTAACTTTGAGCTTTTTTTAGATATACTGAGAACACAGGTATGGATATGGCTTGAAAAGTGATAATAGTCCTATAGTTTTTTTAGTGCCTATATACTATTATTACATTTCTGCATTTAAAAACCACACAGCTGGACGTACTCATGCAGTGTTGTGAAGTAAGTCTTCCATAAGATACTGTAAAGAGCAGACCTACACCTTAACAGCTTCAGCAAAGAAAGGCAAGTGGATTTTAAAACATGTTTGGGAAGTTTTTTTTAAAAAAGCTAACAAACTGGACTTTGAAATCAAAGTCAAGAACTGGGTCAGCTTGGATACAACTGATGATCTCTACAAGGGCAGTGTGTCATACACAATGTGGTGATCTCTGTTGTGAGGAAATCCTGAATTGTTCATTATAGCTTAAAAGCAACATTGGCTTTTTTTCTAGAAATTCATTAGTGCATGTTCAGAGCCCTGCAGATCTGAGTCATAAGTGATCTATACTGTTCTGCACCATCTTCATCTTCCAAATTCTCCCTCGTATCCTCATCCAAACGCATGAAGCCAGCTCACCAGCAGTACTTTGCAGCGATGAATAGCAAATAGCAATTCTCTCATATTCTCTCCCTGTTTCTCCGTGGTGTCAGGCACAGAGATAAATTCCATAAACTCATTTGTATGCATTGTCCACCCACAAACTTTATCTCAGTTGTGCGAGTGTTGAGTCACGGACAGGTAGTTCTTGTTCAAGCCCCAGCTTCATGTAGGCTGTGAGTAATGACAAAAGATATTCTAGTTTCTGTATCTCAAAAACGCTAAGAGTATGATGCAAAGAACTTCTTTACAACAACCCCCTCCTTGAATCACTAAGTAATGCGATCACAGCAAGTTCCGTTTCAGACTCCCTGCTGATTTGTTCTCCCAGGAGGAGCTTTCATTTTGTTCAAGGAATCACTGGTGAGCTGTATCAGCCTGATCACCCATGCCACAAGCTTGCTGACCTTGTCAAAAAGCTCTTAAGAGGCCTGGAAGGTAAACATTACCTTTATGGAAGATGTATTGACACTGTCCAAATAAATTGTATTTATTCAGGTGTGCAGTAATTCTATCCTATGTTGCTGTTTCTACTGCTTTGCCTTGCAAGGTTGCCATCCTGCCATCCCTCATTTTCCCTCCGATATCTTTTTTAGAGGTTAGTGTCACATTGCCAACGTCCAGTCTCCAGGTATAGGGAAAAGTTTTAAGAGAAGAGTTATGCACTGCCATTAGTAGATCTGCTATTTATTACCCACGTTCCCTTGGGCTATCATACAGTCCTGGACATTTGTTAGTCTGTATATTTTGAATTACTGTGTTTCAGTTAGTGCAATCAGTTTCTGGATTCTGTCCAGAGACGGGGTCCCTACTGACTCAGCCAGAAGGAATGATTCAAATGTGGAAATCACCTGTTATTCACCCCAGACTCATGCTAATGAATCTCTCAGCTTCTCTACAAATGTTTTGGCCACCCTTTTATTTTGCAGTTGTCATTTGGTCCATCAGGTTCAGCTAGGATTCTTGGTCTCAATGTATTCAGAAAAGGATTTAATAATAGCGCATTTTTTCCCCTTTGCTAGCATCTCTTCAGACTTCTTATTGCCCATTTCATTGTGGTTTTTGCTGACCTGTCAGTTTACAATCCTTTCGTTGTCTTCACTTAGGGAAGACCTCAGCTTCTTGTTTCTGGTAACTTCCCTTAGGTGATGTGAGCTGTGCTCACTTCCTCCCACCACTTTCTTGAGGCTTTGGTAGACGGCGCGCACTGAGGCTGTACTTCCTCTACACGGTCCATCAGGAAATTCCACTTTAGCTGTAAGAATTGACTCTTCCTAGCTGTTCCTTTTTGTTTCTTGTTCTCATTTCTGTGTTGTCACCCTCTTTGAAACATGTCATCATCTTCATGTAAGGCTAGCTGTTCACATTCACTTTTATTTCTTCATTTTTTTTTAGCATTTGTGTAGAAGCATGCGTCTCTGATGGGTTTGGTTCCTTCTTCATCTCCCATTTGAAAGGTATTCTGCTTGATTTTTATTTTCTGTTTCTACTCTCCGACTTGTCCTGCACTTGAAAATGCAGAAATTTTGTGTCTTTGTCCACTGCAGAAACACTGGACTGTTTGTTTCCCCACACCTGGGCCTTAATCACAAGCTTCTTGATTTTCAGTGGCAGCAGTTTAGTACCCGATGAAGGTCATCCTTTCTATACAGACTCTTTGTATTTTTAGAAATGCTCTGGAGTCCACATGAATCTGAAATTTTGCTCTTTATCCCATCCTCTCAGTCACACACCGAATGTCTGCTTCTTTCCAGACACACACAGGGCAGCAGGGGCATCTTGGAGGGTGCTGCTGGAGAGGCGCTCGTCTTCCTCTTCCCTCCCAAATTTTGCCTCCAGAATTTCACGCAAGGACCAAAACCACAGGCTGCCCCCCAGTACTTTCGTAGGAACTGATCTGCTTTGGGTGTTTTTAAAAAAGCATTCTTTTTATTCAAATTTAAAAGCTCTATCATCTGAAAGAGTTTTTATTTACCTAAAGATATTTCCGAAATTTGAATTCATGATCTTTTAAACCATTCCTTCAAACTAAGTGTTTTTGGAACAGATTTAATGATGTGGTACAAAATATGAGATGAGTTGCCAGATCCCACATACATAATTCCAGTTCGAATCATTTACTGCCAAAGTAATAACGGAAAACCACTTTTGAGGAGATTGAGAATATTAACACTGTCAGTAGAGCTGCTACCACAAGACACAATTTCCATTAAAAACTCAGAGTACAGATGTCAGAGAGTCTTTTAAAAAGTGCTACAGAAGAATATCATTTAATATTTTAAGATTTTAAGGAGCTCCCTTAATGTTAAACTATTTCTTTTGCTATTTTGCTGCTGTTTCATGAGCATGTAGAGGTCCCAGTAGGAATCATTCCTAAACGCGCACACACACAGGAAGATGGTCCTTGCCATGAACAGCTAAGATAAAGGTGAGTGTATTTGGCCCCTCACCCTTCCCTGCCTTGTTTCTCAAACTTGTTTCTAGAGTTTCAGCAGGTCTTGCCTCATCTGCCTTTGAGTCGCGACAGAACCTGCAGCATTGCTGCAAAGGCTGGCACAGGCACAACTGAGTAAAAAGGGAGCAGAGATTAGAATAATCGTTTTATTAATTTTGGATATTACCTACCAGTCTTGGGAGAAATAACCGTCCTTAAAGTTAAGGCCAGGCCTATTTTTTGTAAATGATGAATCTTTACGAGACTTGGATGTAAAGATTAATACAGTAACTTTCCCTTTGAACGCTGTGAGAAACTCAAAACTTGAAATTCATACTAAAAATTCCTATACAGATTTCTAAAGAGATGCAAGAAATACATAAAATATCATCTGAGAAACTGTGAAATTTCACTTTTAGTTTACTGTGCAATGCAACAGTTTCATAACGTGTTAAATGTTTAGGCTACGGTAAATGAAAGCGGAAATCTGAGGCAACAACAAAAAACATTCTTTTCCTTTGAGTTCCCTTCTTGCTAAAAGCTAAAAGTGTTCAATTTTTAATAGTTTTAAAGTTTAAAAATACTTAAGTCCTCAACCACCAGTGAAAAACTCAGGCCAGGAAATATTGTCCGCAAAGAAACCAACCATCCAGGAGGGAGTGCAAAGCAAACCAAAGTTACAGCTTAAAAGCTTTATCATGATCGTTGAGAGTTTTGTGGTTATTTTCAATCATATCCAGGGCTAGTGCTCTTAAAGCTTAGCAGACATACTATTAAAATCAGAGCCATGTCTCAATATTAAACTCAGGAACAGAGTTTAGGTAGGCCTGAAATGTTTTTCTGCTGGCTGCTTTTTGGGGGACTTTGCCTTTCTTCTTCTCCACTACCTCAGCTTCCTCTGCGTCAGCAACACTTGTAAGGCCTCATTTGATTTCTTGTTTTTGTTTTCTCTGAAGGCCTGGCTTTTGCAAGCGGTAACCATTGAAAGGTGCAAGAAGCCCTAAACAACCATTGCTTGCGGTTGAGATGCCAAGCAGTTTCAAAGTCACTGCTTGGGGCAGTAGAGAAGGGCCGAAATTGCCATCTCCCTGCTCCCAGGAGATGCTAGAGCTAGTAAGTCCTTTCCTAGCACTGCCTTTGTGCTTGGTGGTATGGGGATGTACTCAACCTAGCCAGAAAAACTGGATCACATTGTGTTGATTGAAAAAGGAGGAGGATGGTTGCACATGTAAAGCATTTATTTAATGTGCTTACCAGAAGAGAGATGGGGTGGAGATTTACAGATAGGCAGGTGTTGACACTTTCTGCGGGTAGTGCTATTGCACTAAACATATGAGCATAAAAGCAAGGGGAATATTTGTTTATGAGCAAGAAATAATCCTGCTAAAAAAACAATGCTCTTAGTCATGACATTGGCACCTCCAAAGGCTTCTTTAACTGTAAAGGCAAAGTCACCTGCTTGGGCTCAGCAGAAAAAGCTGCCGTGCACTGCCCTTAGTTCTGCGGTGGAGTCCCTTCTGCACCTGAAATTCTGTTATCTCTCCGGGCATGCTTGAAGTTTGCTCTGCTATTAGTGTCACTTCACGATGAGCTGTGGGTATTTCTGGTGGGGTGATGATGTTTGTGATTTGCAAAACAGAAATTGCTCACTGATTATGCTGTGAGTAATGTGCCTGTGCAGCTCACATCAATGCAGAAATCACATTGATAAGGCTAGGATAAACCCTAAACACCCTAAATCTCTCCCTTTTTTTCATTCTTTTTCAGAGTGACTGCTCCTTTAACCACACTGCACCTTGAGGAGGGATCTATTTAATCTATTTTTTATTCTGGCATGGTTAAAAGCATGAGTGACAAGAGGAGGAGAAGACTCTTCCACAGGAGGGGGACACATTGCTTTGGTCAGAGGGTTGGCAAGTTCAGCAGAAGAAGGTTGGTGGCATGATCCCAGTATCCGATATACTGCCTTTGAGTGCTGTCTCCTTTGGGAAGAGAGCTTTTCACCATTTTGATCCTGGAGAAAGGAGCTGCACCATAAGGGATGAGGAATAGCAGGACTTTCCAAGTGTTGTTCTCCAACTGTGCATACAAGTGTTACCTGGCACATCAGAAGCAGGTACAGGTTGTATAAATGTTGATATGAACCAACTCTTTGTGCAAATAGAAGCATGTTGACTCTCTCCATGAGAGCAGCCAGCAGCCTGGAAGTTAGTGGTGGCAACCAGTAGTCCGGTAATAGACCCGGGGGCTGTTTTATGTGGGTGTGGTGTGTAGATTTCTGGTTGAGCTCTTGGGATGGAACCCCTGGTTCTTGGGAGCATCCTTCCACAAGGAGAATTTGGTTTTGCTATTTTAGATCTCAATCAAGCTGCTCTAGCCAAATGATACTTTTCAGTGTTCAATCCTTCTCATTCCTGTAGCATCAGTCTATAAATGAGAGTGGGATACTGAGATAAGCATTACCTCTGTGGCTTTTGCCCTGCGCAGGCTGGCAGGTTGACTGGAAGTCCTTTGCTTTAGTGGGGAGTGCATGGCATTGGTGTCCTGAATCTGGGCATTGTTAAACAGAGAGACATTGTGCAAACTCACTGAAAGGCTAAAAACCACAACTTGCACATCAGAATTTATCTGATAATTTCCATGGACCTCAGAACATTGTCTGCAGTTATTTATATTCACAGAAGACAAATAGGAAGAAATAAAAAAGGTTAAAAAGTCTGTTTTTTTTTTTTTTTTAACATCCTTGATATAAAAAGCAGTGAAACTACTGTATACATGTTGAAATATGTTGTGGTTTTCAGTAATGTCCTATTTTGTAACTTTTGTCATCAAAATACTGGCTTCTTGGTTTGTGCGTAAAGCCATTCGACAAAGCATTTGCACAGGTCTGAGTCTATATTTGCATCTGGCTGCTGTTTGACTGGGGAGCAGAGAGAGGGGATGTATTTTGGTGAGCAAAAGAAGTCTGTGGGTTGTGTATCTTCCCCTGTGCTAATGTACGACAGAGTAAGGTTAGAGCATGTGCGCACACACAGACGCAGAGCTGAATGGTGCAAAGCACTGCAGACAGCTTTCTTCCACAGCTTTAGGCATTCGAGTCAGGATCAGGGCCTCATGCTATATCTGGTGATTTTAGCAAGGAATTTCATAAATGAAAAAGGACCTTAAGTTAGAAGTGCATTTTGCAGAGTATGCATATGTTAAGAGCTCTTAAGAAAGCCTCTAGTCCTTATTAATATCTGTATTTGTTTATATATGTATATACATATGTATGTTTGGTAAATATACAGTGCATGCTGCTAATTTCAAAATTTAACTTCCTGTAACTCTCCTTACCCAAACTGGGACAGTCAGTTATTAAGTTAAAGAACATGCATTCAGAAAGATTCCCATGGAGGCAGAGCTCAGGACTTGTGCTTCTTGTTATTGTGCCTTTTATAAAAAAAAAAAAAAAAAAGAGAGAGAGACATGCTGCCCCACTACATATTTAATTTTAGTGTCACTAGCTGGCTTCTGTATCAGACTCTCCAGTGGGGAATTTCTGCTTTCTACTCTCGACGTGGACTCTTCAGCATTTCTCTTTTCCAGAAAACCAGCACTTTCCAGTGGCAGGGTTTCAATTTTGCTACAGCTATAAGATCCCTCCCTGCCTAAAACCCAATTTTGGACTTCTGCTTCTCTCCTTGCTGAAAGCTCCTGCTCTCTCAGCAAGGTCTCACTCCTCCGTTTCCAGAGGACAGAGCGTTTACTTGACCACAGATGCCTGGTTTTGTTCGCTTTCTGCTCGGTGCCAAGCCTGGCGCACCCTCAGCTCCTACATCACTGCCGAGCGCCCAGACTCCTACGTGACAGGCACAGTTATAAACAGGCACAATTTCACTTTGTATGTTTTCTGTTTTTCTCCCCTCTCCCTTCAGGCCAACCGCTTGTCTGTGTCTTATTTTTGGTATCTGTAGCTTCCTGCATCCAGCCTCATCATACTCTCGGCAGCAGTTATTTCAGCTGCTCCCAGTTCCCGCCCCACTTCCCTGGCAGCAGCAGCTCAGGCAGAGCTATAATTTCAGCTGCTCCTGCTAGAAGTGGTGGTTATGGCCAGGCCGGTCTGTGCGTTGCACCCTCGAGGCTGTGCAGGGGCCGGGGGCTCAGGGAGCTGCAGGTTTGCGACCCTGCTCAGGGGCTCTCCTGGAGCAGCCGGAGTCTGCACCACCTCCGGGTTTCCTGGCACCGAATTCCATTTCTTTCCCCACTTACACTTTCACTTTCCTTTCCTTTTTTTTTTTTTTTTTTTTTTTTTTTTTTTTTTTTTTTTTTTTTTTTTTTTAACTTTTGTGACAGTTAGGTCTGGTTCCTTGATTTTTTTATTCATTTTCCCCATCTTAAAATTGCCCTTTCTTTCCCTTTTAACTTATGGGGTTTTGTTTTGTTTTGATTTTTTTCCCCCTAGTTTTAGCTTTGATTTCTGCAGGATAAGCAGGTTTGGTTCTTCTCTTTCCTTCAGTTTCTTTCATTTCCCTCATTTTACCTCATTTTCATCTTTCTTTCAGTTTTCCTCAACTTTCCTTCAGTTTCTCTCAACTTTCCCTCAGTTTTCCTCATCTCTTCTTCAGCTTTGCTCAGTTTTCCTTATTTCTCCTTCAGTTATCCTCAGATTTCCTCATCTCTCCTCCTTTTCTCCTCAACAGCTCTCTTTTCCCTCCCCCTTTTCCTCATTTTTTCCACTCAAGATCTCCCTGTCAAAGCCTTCTCCTTTTCCCTACTTCGGGCTCCAGCTGCCGGCAGAGCCGCGCCCGCCCCGCACCTCGTCCCAACCGCGGAGCCGCTGCTCTCCTGGCAACAAGTGACGCGCCGCGGGGCGGGCCAATGGGGACG
>VZSV01000018.1:3119377-3134671 GCA_013398735.1 Nothocercus julius
GTTTCTCATCTTGCTGTCAGAATGAAGGCTGAGGAGCGAATGAAGAAAGAAGAAAGTCCCCCTCTGCAGGGGACCGTGCACGAGAGGTGAAAAAAAGAGAAGAAAGTCCCGAGGGGAGAGATTAAAAAAGCTGGTAGCAAAGATGGGTGTAGTGGTGGAAAAGCACAGGGTAACGAGAGACCACAGGGGCAGGATTTGTGGGTGAAAATCCCCCTCTTAGTTAATAGGGAGGGTTAAGGAGAAGGTTGGTTAAAATACACGACTTAGCAGAAGTCTCTCGAGCAGGTCGCTGACTTAGAGATTCCTCTCTGCAGCTCGACCAACTCGGTATCATTCAGATACTATTTGGCACTTACAGAGTGGAAAATTCATTGGTATACTGGGAAATAGTGGTGAAATTCACAGAATAACATCACTGAATATTTTCCTTGCTGTTCAGCCAAAACCTATTATTAAGTTGTGTTTTTTTTTTTTTTTTCTTTTACTTTTTTTATAAGAGGGCAGTTGGAATGTGATTGACAGCACATTCTATTAAATACTTAGCAGGCTCCTCCTTTTAAGCAGCACAGTAGTAGTGTCCCTGTGGATCTGGGACAGCACAGGTGATTTTCAGCCTGGTTAATAGAAATTTTATGCTGTGGGAACATCTTTATTTGTGGCATAGAATTGGTTTTAGGGCTTTTTTTAAAAAAAAAACGAAACAAAACTGACTTAGCTTAAACTTCCTGCAACTTTACATTAGAAGTGTTTTTATCCTGGTACAGAAGTCAACTTACCTCAGTAGAACTATTCATACCTTTTAAAAATCAGTTTTTAATGACACACTAATGGAATTAGTGTTCCTGTATCATTTTGCAAGTGATACACTACACAACGCAGTGGGGGTATTCGGAGCCCTGCTTCACTGTGCTTTTTGCAGTGAACCGAAAACTCTTCTTCAGAAATTGTTTTTTTTTTTTTTTTGTTCTATAAACAATATTGCAGTTGTACCCACAAACTGCTTCAAATATGAGCCAATCATGCTGTGTATCACATTTTTTTAAAAAACAAAAATGCTGAGTGAAGACTATTAGTTATTGCTTTTATGGTGCCTGCTGTGTCACTTCATTTAGTCATGTCTATGGACATGAAGATGTTCTTGATCCAGTCATCTTGCAGATTGATCAAAGATTAATCCCATCACGATGCATTAAAATTAAAAGAATTCTCTTTGATAGAACAGGTCTTAAGAGAAAGGTTTCATTTGTTACCTCATTTTGTAACCGCTTTGAAAGAGGGTTTTTTAATTGTTGTTGATTTGTTCCGTTAAGTAGAACAGGAAAACGTAATTACTCGCCGTCTGCAGTATAGTATAATGTATAAGCAGCAGTTTGTGTACTTCCCTTGTGTTTTATCTCAGAACATGATTGCACTTCTGAAAACAAACTTCCTGCAAAAGTGATATTTAGTCGCACCTATAGGTAAAAATCTGTGTGTTCATATACAGGCAATGATGCGTTCACCATTCGCCACGACGTCCTGAACAAGTGCATGCAGGTTAAAAACTCGCGGATAGTGATTGCTGACTGCGAGGAGACGAGCGAGGCATTGTGGAAATGGGTCTCCCAGAATCGCCTTTTCCATTTGGGGTCCCAGCAGTGCCTGGGCCTCGATATACTCACCAAATCCCTGTCCCGCCTGAAAATGGTTGACTGTAACGCGGAACTTATGCTCTGGTGGCGATGTGCCGACGCGTCCATCCTCGGCGCGGCTCAGTACAAGGTGACCATCAAAGGTACTTTTGTGACCGCGAGTATAAACGCGTCAGACCAGTGGAGAAGCAACAGTTCCTCGGATGACATATGTCGAGATCCTTACCATGGTAAGTTTGCACGGGCGCTTGGTGGAAGCACAGATTCTGGGGGAGGGCTTTTGGCTATAGTTCTATGACAATAATTACTTGAAGTTAATCTCGTAAAGGAGCTAATCGACAAATGATAGAATGTTTTGCTGCAGTGAGATATTGACATTCAGGCATGAAGCTTTAGGAGGGAAAAAAGAGAATTTCTCCAGTTGTGCGTATTTGTTTTTTTTTTTTTTTTTTTTTTTTTGGGTGAGTTCTTCTTAGGTTTATCTACCCCCACCTTGTTTCTTTAGTGAGGCTCTTTTAGATTGTGGAATATCCACTGTGCTCCAACAGACCTGGTACTGCCCTTTTCACAGTGGGTAGGAATTTTGCTGCTCACCTAAATGAGAGGATTTAAGGGTATTTTCTTCCCTGGTAGGCTGTACATTCAAATGTTGTGTGTGCTGCTAGCTGGCAGCCTGTTTGGCTGTCAGGAGTCATTGGTTTTCCTTACTCTGATAGTCTACCTGCTCGCCCTGGAGCCTGGTCCCGTGTGAAATTCCAAAAGAACTGGCAGAAATAGTGAACATGTTGTCCCACTGGACTTTTCTTTGTATCTGAGCTGTTCAGAGTGGCTAAGCTGAAAGGTCCAGTAGGCCCCTTTCAAAATTCATTTTCCTTTTCTTGCATTTATTCATTTTCTAGCACCTTGCTCCATAGTGCTCTGTGCAAACCATCTGGTTTTCCCTGGGTAAACATGTCTATCCCTAACTGACCAGGCAGAAGCACGCTTCTGATGTGTTATGCTCCACTTGGAAGAAAAAGAGTACAGAAAAATATCTTTTTGCTCACCTCTTTCAACTCTGTGTATTGCAGTGTATTACATTTAACAACAGGATATAGCGTTTTCAGCCCACAAGTGTGATTTGCCTACCTTGAAGTTAACTGTGTCTGTGCAGACAGTAACACTTGCAGCCCTCTCCACTCCGAGTGACTTTACCTACTTCTTTGCTTGCTTTTTTTCTAGAGATTTATACCAGAGATGGGAACTCCTATGGCAAGCCCTGTGAGTTCCCTTTTCTATATAACAAGAGCTGGCATCATGAGTGCATTCAGGATGAAACACACGCAGGTGGCAAATGGTGCTCCACGTCTGAAGACTACACTCATGATGGCAAATGGGGATTCTGCTTACAACCAGGCATGTTGGCTTTCTAAATAGATATCCTGAAAGAGTCCTGTCACTTCATATATGTATAGCTCCACCTTGGTGTAGCACCTGGCTGTTAAACTTTGTAAACAGGTTTCTTTTCTACTGCAGTGTTGATAGAGGAGTCAGTGCACATTTAATTTGAAGTACGTATGATTTCAGTATAAATATGCATAGAAACTATTTTTTAAAATTTTTTTTTAACTTTATGCCATTTCAGTATAGTTATAGTTACAAGTATCATGTTCTTGTTTTAAGCAGAGGATGGTTGTCATGATATCTGGGAACATGATCCGGGCTCTGAAAGTTGCTACCAGTTTAATACGCAGTCTGCTCTTTCTTGGAAAGAAGCTTATATTTCGTGTCAAAGACAGGGGGGAGATCTACTTAGCATCCAAGATGCAACTGAATTAAGTTACATACAAGGTAGGTATAATTATTGACATAAGAAAATGCCAGAAGATCTTGACAAATAACATAAAGTGAAGATAGCAGTTCAGTTTCAGACTTAAAATTCTGACTTGAAACTTATTGATACTTAAAACCCTGTGATGCTTTAAATTTGCATAGCAAAAATGAGTTGTTAAACTCAATTTAGATTAATTTAGCCATGTGCTTTCATTATAGTGGCTGGCTCTTGTTCATATTCTTAATGAGTAGGTTGTGTTGTTATTTTTATTTTTTTTTTTTTTAGCAGCATGTTAGTAGCCTGTTCTATTATCATGAAATGATCCTCACTGATATTCAGGCTTGACCTGGAGAAATTAACTTTTTTGGCAATATGACAAAAAAAGATAAATATTTGAAGGCTCTCAAATGAGATAAGTGCCTGGATAAATGTGAGAAATTCTTTCTTGGTTCAAGAAAATTGTGTATACAATTATAGTAGCATTTTTTTTCTCAAGTGAATGCCCTTTCAGATGACATTTTTACATTAAAAGTGACCAATAAAAGATGAATAGTTTATAGTAATTCTTTTCTTTTTAAAAAAAAAAAAATCTCCAGGAAAGGATGACATTGCTGAGATATTTTGGATTGGCTTAAATCAATTGGATGTTTCTGGAGGTTGGCAGTGGTCAGATCACAAACCCTTGAATTTTCTCAGCTGGCATCCAGGTAATGATGTTTCTGGTGATATTAACAATATTCACAGTACAAACTAGTCTTTGTTTTTGTGGGTTTTTTGGGTGTTTGTGAGTGGGTGTTGGTTGTTTTCCCATTGAACTTCATCAAACGCTTTCGTACCATTTCTCTTAAAAGTTGAGAAACATCTTTTCTTTCTAAACAATAAATCTTGCTGTCTGTACTCATTCTGTATTTATTGAATGTCGGGTTAATAAATCCTTATTAAAGACACAATTTAAATAGGATCTTCGAGATCCATTTTATCAGCTGTAGATTCTGTTGCTAATTTTCTTGCTGACAGAATACATTGACTTGCATCAAATATTACGGCTATTGAGGTGTGCAAGAGTTGACATTACACAGAAACCTGACCTGTCTTTTTAAATGTAAAGGTTGCCTAAATTGTTTTTAGGTGAAAGGGAAAGTACAAAACCTTTGGAAACCTCTTATTTATATATGAGAATTCTTGAGGAATAATAATCAGGAATATTGAAACAGATATTAACTTGCCATTCAAGCTAAATTTGACTTTTTTTGAATTAGCCTGTGTCATGAAATCTGTGGAATAAGAAGTGACTTCTGTTACTTTCTTGAATGATTTAACAAGAGATTTCTATAGGACTTTTCAAAAGACAGTCTTTCTTTTGAAAAGTTTAAGGGCTTCTCTGCAACTTAGAGTGTTGGATGCCCTGTCTTCTGCAACTCCTACAACACTATACTGTGTGCAGGGCTGTGTGCTGAGCTAGATTAGACTGTTCTGAGTTTCAGGGGCATAATTCAGTCTGTAGTCTTGGCAGGCATGCTAATGTTAATTGGAAGTTAAATATTCAGGTGTGAAAGTGCAATAAACTAACACCACAAACCGCAGAACATACTTAGGTGACTGGGGTAGCCCTGTCATCAGAAACTTAAAATTGCAGTTTCAAAGCAATAGGAACTGGACATTGGGAGGAGAAATATGCAAGTTTTGGGAAGTTTGAACTTGATGATTTGTACTCTTTGGAATACTGGTGAAAGGTAAATGGTGGATAATGCTAAATGTTTTTTCTGAAACTAATGTTTCTTTGAGTTAAGCTTCTATTTTCCATATTGGTGGAGGCTTTAGTTTTTTTAAGTTTCTACTTTCTAAGTAGAGACTTTCATAGTTATAAAAGCAGATGTAACTAAAATTCCACTAAGAAGGCACAAAAAAAAAAAAAAGAATTAGTTTTACTTCAGAGGAATTCAGTGTGTGAAGTATGTTTTATCTATGAGTTGTGTTGTAACTGAGTTGCCAGGGTCACTGAATGATGCTAAGTAGAAGAGACCTTTGGCAGTCCCCAGTCCCACTCCTGGCTCATGTAAATCAGGTTGGTCAGGGCTTTGTCCAGTCATGTTTTAATGGCTCCTAGGATATAGATCATCGGTGTCTTCAGCTGACTTGACCAAGGGTCAAGGGTGTTTGACTACCCTTTTAGTGTCTGAAAAAAAAAAACATTACTAATATCTAGTAGGAATTTTCCTGCTGCAAGCTGTGCTCATTACCTCTTGTTCTTTCACCGTGCACCTCTGCAAGGGGTCCAGGTCTATCTCCTTGGTGCTCTTCCGTGTCAGGAGTTAGGCATTCCCTGAGTCTCTCTGTGGAAGGCTGGATGGACCCGCGAGGAGGAGCTGGGTTGTGCTGTGCAAGATGCAGGGCGGGTTTGCCTCAGGGCTCCCCGAAAGAGAAAGCCAAAAGGTACCAATGGAAAGGGGCTACAAAGAGAATTCTCCTTTGCAACATTTTCGATCTGGGGACTTGTGCAGAGCTGCAGTGGGAGTGGGGCTAGACCAGGGCTGCCAAAGGAAATTGAAGGCTGCAGAAAGGGCTCTCCCCTGAGATATGCTTAGTCTGGGAAAGTGCTCAGCCAAAGGGTTTGTTATATTGTAAATAGAACATTCCTCATGGTTGTAGGATTAAACATCGGTATAGGAGGATGGAGTCTTTGATTCTGTAGCTTTCTGTCTCCCAGAACATTGTGCGGGACCTGTGATAGGACAGGTGCCTTCATTTAAAGCATGTTCTTCAAATATGAGGTGCTGTAATGTGACAAAATATGTGAAGTATTTCTATATCGTTATTCCTTTATATATCCTGTATTTGAGAGAGAAAAAAAAAAAAAAAGGCAGTTTAATGATGCCTTACATAACTTATTGTTAGATAACTTGTGCTCTTCTATTTTTATTTCTTTCTGTACATAGATATGCAGAATTTGACCCCTTTGGATGAGACTAGTTGTGTGGTGATGAATGCCACCTCGGGTCAGTGGCAGAGTTACCACTGTGGGACTCCACTTCCCTATATTTGCAAGAAGACATTAAGGAAGGTTTTGAAATTGCCAGGTAGGACAGTGTTGCATGTGTTTGTTTTTATATGTTAATATGAGAGAAATTTTAATTGTGAAGTTTTTTTTCCTTTCCCAAAACTGCTCAGACAGCTTTACTGAAGTATTTTCACAGTGGTATTTAGGTATTTAAGCAGATGGGAACCAAACTCTCTGTTGTCAAGATGATGCATCATAAACACCTTTCATTTTTCTCAGCTTTGTCATTCATACTCTAAGCATTTCCCAGCACACACCAAGCATTTCTCATTTGCCCTCTTTGTAGTGTTTTCCTCTATGCCTTCTACCTTCTTTCATATTCTCTGGAAGTCTGCAACTGGCTTTTGCACCTCACACCTTGCTGTCACTTAGCCCAGTTTGGCTGTATAGACATAAAATTTGACTTACCTGGGACTTAGATCAAATTCTGTGTTGAAATGCAAGTTGTTAAGTGACTTTACTATCCTTTGAAACCAAGCCCAACCCTGGAAGCCAAGTCTGCCTCTGTTGGTAATTGGCCCACTGTCTAATGTTTACTTGGCCCATTAAGTTTATCTTGCAATGACAGTTGCTAACCGAATGAGAAGAACAAAACAAAGGTGGCTCATCACCTACACCTGGATGTCCTACCCTTCCCATGTCCACTGCCCTCTCTCCTATGTGGACTTTTGCCTTATCAGTCTGTGGAGCTCATGTGGGAGATCTTCACTGAAAGATGCAACTGCCCTTGTATGTAGGAAGAACTGGGGTAAGAGGGTTGAAGCAGCATCCTGAGGGTGGAAAGTATCATGGAGTGTTCCCTGGGTAGGTGTGTGCCTTTACTGAGGAAAAAAATAGTTCACATTTAACTAAAGTGCTTCAAACTTATAAACGATTTCTAGAAAACTAGTTGTCAGATAAGCATCCTTGTCTCTTTTCTGGCTCCTCAGCTGGGGATGTGGAGGTGTTACTAGTGTTCATTTGTGAGATTGGCATGTTTTATAACATATCTTGAACCAGAAAGGCTTGTGTAATATATACCTTTTTTAGCATACACAAAATATTTTGAATTCTTGAATTATTTAATATTAGAAGAAAAATATTTAAACCTAGGCATTTGTTTTCTTATGAGCGATGCAAAATTAGTCTTTTGTATGGTACTGCAATGCATATGGATAATAGTGCACTATAGAAATGCAACTGCCTTGCCAGAACAAAACAACCAACTTTTTGTTGAAGCTGCTGCCTTGCAATGAAGTAACTTGTTTTGCTTCTATTTGCCTCTGAAATCTTGCTCCAATTACTTCTGAACCTTTTGCTTACACTAAACCAGAATAAATTCCAGCTTTTTACTTTCACTCCTGCTAACTTCTTTCTTCTTGTGCCCACATCATTGCTCCAAAATGTTGCTAATCCCCATAATGCTGCTCAGTCAAGAGTACTTGCTTTGCTATAGTGTGATGCTGTCTCAAAACATTAGCACTGAAGGGCTGTGCTGTTTATCTCTGAACACATTCTGCTGTGTTCTGGCTGTTTTTAAGGTGCTACAAGATTTAAAATATCGGAGGAAAAAACAACCACAGTGAACTATTCAGCGTTAAAACAAAAGCCTCTAATTCACTTTCTCTCTACTGACAGAGTTTTGGAGACACTTGGAGACTCGCTGTGATTTGGGCTGGCTTCCCCACAATGGCTTTTGCTACATGCTGGTAAACAAGGAGGCACCTTGGATTGCAGCGCACGCGTTGTGCGAGGCGAACCAGAGTGACCTCATGAGCGTACAGTCGTTAGCAGATGTTGAGCTGGTTGTTACAGAGCTTCATAAGGGTAAGTGGGGACACGTGGTGTAAAGGTCAAACGCCAAGTGCTGGGCACCTTAATTACAAAACGTTTTGCATGATCTAGGTGGTTGTAACCTGCAGCTTTTAAATGAAGGAGCTCATGCCAGAGTTGTACCCAGGCTTGTGCCAGGTGTTGCTGTTCAGGTCCAGTCCCTCTCTGTTAGCTCTTTAGGAGGAGAAAAGCAAATATCACTATAAGAACTGAAATTAATATATCAGTGATTTAAGTAGAGGCTTGGTGGAGCAATGTTACTTCATCCATTTCAGAGGGAATATTACACTGACTTTCATTGTTACATACTTTGACATTAATTTTTCCCCCTTCCCCCTCCGCATTAAATTTGTTTTGATCTGCTTTATTTATTTTTATGCCTTAATGGACTAACTTCCTTCTATTTTCCTAGTAGTTTGTGTTTATTTTTCTTGTTCAGAGAGGATTATAGATAATTGAGTCAATATTTGACTGCTGGATCGCTGCACTAATAGATGTCTGTATTCTGTAGTGTTATCTTTCTGTCTGCACTCTAAAGTAAGATTTTGAATGAGGTTTTCTTTTTTCTTTATCCTTTATCCTTATTATTTCTCTATTTTTTTTCACCATTGTTTGTTACCTTCTGTATAAAACTTACATTCATGAGTGTAATTTAAGAAACAAGATAATAAATATCTCAAATCCCCATTCTCACTGTAAGAAAAAAAGGCAGCATTTATTTTGTTCGTTACAGTGATTAAAAAAATAATTTTGCTGATTTCATATTCCTTTACAGTTAGCTTGTTTATTATTCTGAAACTATAGTTTTGTCTTCATTTTAAATTACAGATGTGAGAGAGGAAATGTGGCTGGGTTTCAGGAATGAAGGTGTACCAACCTTGTTCAAATGGTCAGATGGCTCAACTGTATTTTTTACCTACTGGGATCAGAATGAACCAAAAGTTCCTTTTAACAGCACTCCTAACTGTGTGGCATATTCAGGAGAGGTAGGAATAAAGTGTTGATTTGTTAGGTCTTTTTTCACCATAGTAGAGGCAACACTTACATGTATAAAAGGAAAGAGGGGAGAAAAGTAGATATTTGATTTTACTTCTGGAATAATCTTTAAAATCCAGAGAAAATAGGAGTATCTTCATTAAAAATCACTTTCTAAAAGTGAACTTCTTAACATTATTTAGCCACTGCTTGCTAGTTTGTCTGTATGGGTTGTTTGCCACAAATAATAGGGAAAAAAAAAAAAAAAATCGCTGCCAGCTTGGGGGCAGCTGCTGCTGAGGCAGCCGGTCACCCCTATCACTCCGCATTTGTGTTACTGCATCCTTGCACATCTGGAGCGCAGAGCTAGGAAGAAAGTGGGGCGAGGTTTTGAATGCAAAAGCTGTTTTCAGTCATCTTCGGGCCCAGTTTGGGCTGCCCTGTCTGAGGATGTGACACCTAGGTGAGAGAAGAGGATGGGGGCTGTGTGTGGAGGTCAAGGACGAGAGGAGGGAGTCTAGGACACCATCCTGTTCTCCTGGCAGTGGTGGAAATGGCACAAGAGTGTGTGGTTTCCACCTGACAGTGAATGTGTCCCCCTTCTCTCCAGAACCACTACTTGCAAGCTGAGGCCTCCCTGCATCTCTGCCCTCCAGTTACCACCACCCTGGCCTCTTCCTGCCCCGTCCGTGGGTGATCGGAGTTTTCCCGGCTCCGTGCTGCCTGCTTTCTTTTGCCCTCCGACACGTGCACGTGTCCATGTAATCCAGGCAATCCCACCTCAAGGGTTTCTGTCACCACTATTGCAAGGAAGCTAGGCGTTCTGCCTTTCCCTACCTGAAAACGCTGTGGAAACAACAAGATTTCACAATTTGAAATACTTTTTTTTGTTTCATTATCCCTAACAGTTGGGACGGTGGAAAGTCAAATCCTGTGAAGAAAAATTGAAGTATGTATGCAAAAAAAGAGGAGAGATTTTGAATGAAACAAAATCGGATAAAAGTTGCTCATTGAAAGAGGTAATAAAAATCTGGGTTTTTTACCTTCACTTGGTTCAGAAGTCTGCATGAAGTTATTTATTTCCCCTACCTTCTTGCCTGCTAACTTGTAAAAGAAAATTAGTAAAACTCTTTAGCTTAAAAAGGATATACATATACAATGTACAATACATGTACAATGTATACAATATACAATGTATACACACACAAATTTGGTATACTTCATCTTCTCTTAACCAGACACTGGATATATTAGCACTGTGTTCATGGTTGAAAGTATGAGCTTGGAGCCAGGAGGGAGATATTGTGTTTTATCTGTTTGTTTAAAATTTCTTTTCTTAAGATTTTTTTTTTTTTTTTTTTTACTAGCTAAATGATAGCTAGTGCTTTGTGGTTTTACTTAAATACACTTTCTGAATTTAGGATAAGTGTTTTGCAACGTAAGGATATATGGAGACTGATAAACAAAAATAGGTTCCTGTTTGTTTCACTTGGCTCCCATCTCTGTTCTTTGTCTCAAATACAGTTTTGCTTTGTTTAGTATAACACGTGTTAAAACATAAGTAAGGCTTTCAAACTTTTTTTCTGTTTTAAACAGTCTTGGAGTGGTCTTATCAGATACTTCAAAGTTCTTCGGTTCTTTTTCCAATGTGCAAGAGAAAATATACTTGTGCACTATCTTTCTGCACAACTTGGGAGTATTTTTACTCTGTCTCTTCAGAGACTGCCAGCATGTGGATTCGTAGCTTGCTTTGATGCTCTGGTTTTAACAGCACTGATAGGCTAGAGGTAACAAACTATAATAAAACTAATATTCTTTGAAATTTCAGTTGTAAATATAGGGGAAAAGATTTGAAAATTGCACATATTTGCAAGTTCATGGATTTTCTATATATAAAAGTTTTTTGTTTTGTCTTTTTTTAGTAACACAACACTAATGTCACCCTTTTATCATTCCTCTGTTTGAATCCTGGCCTTGGTGCAACAGCATCAAAACTCCTATTGTTTTGAATAGGACTAGCTGTCACCCTTGTGTCTCTTTCTAAATGCACATAGCAATCAGAAGACTGTGCACAGTTGAGCTAAAACAGTGCTGTATTTTATTTCTGTGGTTGAATTATTTCTTGGAACTTAGAATGTGAGAGTTTCATTTTCTGTTTCTCATCTGGAATACGGACATGGAACATGTATCCTTTATATCTCATTTCCTCCCTACCTGAGCAAATGAATGTTTGATGCACCGTGTTTCTGTTTTGTATGCTGCATGTCAGCTCACAGGCATCAACCAGTGCTAGCAGTGATTTCTTTCTTGGACAGTAGAGATCATAATGCCTAAATTAAGCTGTAATGTGTAAATATGTCTTTTATTCTCTAACCAGGAGTGGGAGAGACATGGAAACTTCTGTTACAAGATTTATAAAACGGAAGTATCGTTTGGAGCACAGTGCAATCTTACAATACAGAGCAGGTAAAGTACAGCTCTGTGATTTCTGTGTATATTTTACAGTAAGATGTTGAAGATTCAGTCAGTGATTAAGACTTCTGTGAGCTGCACACTGTAAAACAAACAAGCAAATCCCTACAGAATTGAGCCTTCTGGGAAGCATATTATCTCCCAGCCTGCTGACCCCTTAAAAAAAGGTAATATTTACCCTAGAGTATTTAGAAATGTAATTCATGTAGAATACAGCTCATATAGGACTGCCTGGACAACTGCTTGAAATAATTGTTCTAATATGTCTGCTTTTCAAATTGACTTGATAGCCTCAGATGTCACTTGAATATTGACATTAATCTGTACATTTTCAGATTTGAACAAGAATTTATAAACAATCTGATCAGAAAATACAGCAAAATTGAAGAAAAATACTTCTGGATTGGCTTGCAAGATATTAGCCAATCAGGAATATATTCTTGGGGTGAGGTGGATGGGGAAAAAGGTGAAGCTGTGACATATACTAACTGGAATTCAATGCAACCAGGTAAATTTTAACAATTAAAAAATCATTATCATTTGACCTTGAACTAATTGTGCAGTACCATGTTAAAGGACTCCCAAGACTGAGGTAAAGTAGTTATTCAGAAACCTATTCATTTTGAGAAAAACAATCAATAGTTTTAAACACTGCTTTTGTTGACTTCAATCTTAGAGTTCTCCGGAGGATGTGTGGCCATGTCCAGTGGGAAGTCGCTTGGAAAGTGGGAAACTAAGGACTGTAAAATTACTAAAGCATTTTCTATCTGCAAAGAATACATTGGGCCACCCAAGGAACCAGAAGTGCTCCCAAAGCCAACGGATCCCTGTCCTCCTGGGTGGCACAATGGATCTGGCCTTGCCTGCTACAAGGTAAAATATAATTCCTGTTAGATTTTTTTTTTCCTACTGTCTTGTACTGGAAACAGCTCATGTTGCAAAGTGGGGAAACCTGCCTTGAAAAGCAAGGGTGCAGGCAAGGATCCTTGGATGGATCTAGCTGATGTTCAGCAGAGCTGGCCTTGTCCTGCTGATAGGATGTGACAGCTGGCCCTGGCAGTTTCTCCAAAACTCTTACTGAGCAAGCACATGGATGTAGCACACCCAACTAATAGGAGTCGCCTCGGACAGAAGGCGAAGGAGGGATCAAGTGAGTGTATTAGCTGAGGAGTATGCTACATCCTGTAATACCTGTAATTTGTCTTGCAATTTTGGAGTGAGTTGAGTAGTGTTTTCTAAATTATTTCTGGTAAAGAAAAACAGATATTTTGTCATACTGAGCACAGAGCATTTGTAATAAGTATTATTAGCTATGCTCTAGAGCTTAGCTGTTGCCAAACAAAACTTAAAAAATACAATGACTGTTAAAATGTCAAATTTAAGTCCAGTGTGCTCCCCATGGAAATGCCTGTTACTCATTCCTGCACAGTATGTGCATATTTGAGTCATACAGGCACTTTTAGAAATGCTGTTGCATCCTCTGTTCTTCACTCTGATTTTTGGCTCTTGTGAAGTTCTTCCACAGTGAGAGAGTGCTGAGGACCAGGACATGGGAAGAGGCAGAAAGGTTCTGTGAAGCCCTGGGAGGCCACCTGCCTAGTTTTAGCCATTCAGAAGAAGTCAAGGTGCTTCATTCAATACTGAGAAAAATCATCAGGTAACCAGTGACTGGCTTCAGGCACAGCCGTCTATAGCAAATGCTGCTGCTGACCCCAAATGGATAGTATGAGACAGTGTATCCAGTGTGTTTCCCACAGTTTAAAAAAAGGCAAGATACGGCATTTGAACCGCTTGTCATGCCACTGCCTTCCTGGAAAATGTCAAGGGAGTACAGCTTAGGCAAACATTTCACTTTGATATAGGGAGTGCGAGAAAAAGATTTGCTTTAAGCATCTTCCCTTACATGAATTTAAGCTTGTGCTGTTGTAATAAATGTTTTCCACTTTATGTTGCATTTTGGTGCAGCTGAGTAATAGTTGTTTCTGTTCTTCTCTAGAACATTATCTAGAAATGAGTTATTATTTCATTTTTTCAGATAAGTAGTATGTACCTCTATTTATTAAATGCTTCCTGACTAAATTGGGTCCTATCTTTTGAACATGTGAATAATACAGTGTCCAGTAATCTGACTGGCACAGATTCTGTTTGGCATAACTGCAGTAACACTACATAGGCATTAAAGGTGTGTGTTGATTTTTCCTGGTGTCAAGAAATTAACTCTTAGAGGGTCTTGTAATCAAAGAATCTGTCACTACAAAGCTTTACTAAACATTGGGGTGACATCAGGACCTTGTGCGATGTTTTGTTTGCCACCCTGGTCTTGCAGAACTTTTGACAGCTTAAACTCAACTGCCGGCTGCATGATCTCAACTTTTCATCCACAAACTGCATCAGGATTAATCTAAAAGCTGTCAAGTGCGGCACTGTGATAAATATTAATACTTCATCACTGAAGAGATGCTTGCTTGAACATCCAATTTGTCTGAAAAAATCTAGCTAGAAAAGCACAAATGATCAAAATTACCCAATCCGTATTTAGCTCAATAAAAGACAAAAGCAAACTCTTATGCTCTCTAAATAGATTGTTCAGCTTGTATAAAAGCCACCTGTGAGTCCTTTGCTGAAGTGATCAAAGTCCCTGAAATAGAAATGAGTGGACAACTTATTTCTAGCTATAAATCTTGTTATATTCTTTTGCAGTCACAAATTTTATTTTACCTAATATACCATGAAGGATGATTAGAGAATTAACTTCTTTTTATTTTCCTTCTTGGAAGAAGTAGTAGGTATCCCTTTTCAGCTTGCTGGCCATGTCTGGTATTAATTACAGTTAGTGGCCATTTTTTGTTATGCATTCAAAGACTTTTTTCTTTCCAGCGAGTCAGCTGAGACAGGATGCTACTGCAGTTCCCATATATCTGAAAGATCAAACTTAGCTTAAAAGAAGAGAGGTTGCAGAACTTCAGGAACATTTTATCAGAACTTCAACAGAAGGGCCATATATTGAGCATTACATAAATGGCTTTGGAATCAACTGGAGTTCTGTGTGTGTCAAGTATAATGCAAAACAGGTGTGGGCTGGGCTAACCCCTTTCTGAGCACTGCAGAACTTCCTGCACAGAAATGCTACATGGTATAGCCTGAAGTCTTTTAAATTACATTTGTTTGTGCAATGCAATAAATTACCTAAGTTAATTACTTTTTCAAATTACTCAAGGATGGTGATTATATAAATTATTTTGGAGATCGAGTGATGTGTAGCTTGTCTGAAAATAATTTCATTTGAGAAAGGAGAGAAGAAAACAAGTGAATTGTTTTACTAAAACCAAATAATCTGGATAAGTGGGAGAAATCATCCTATGATAACATTAGGTGTGACTGGCTGCTGGAATGCATTGGCACATAGTCTGTCCATTTTCCTTGTATTTTCTCAATGCAAACTGTGACCTAAACTCTCCAACCAGTGCAGTCATTTCTGCTCAGTGAAGGAGCCACACCTTAGCTCTTTTGGTTTGTGGGTTTTTTTTGTTGTT
>VZSV01000018.1:3134694-3152684 GCA_013398735.1 Nothocercus julius
CTCACACGGTTCTCCTGTGACTCATTGAGAGCTGCTTGTTTTTAAATGCTAGCAGAAGTCAGTTTGGTTCACCAGGAAAAGGGCAGCTTGCCGAGTCCATTCTGTTCTGTACTCAGATTCCACCTTAGAGGCAAATAGGAGCTAGAACTGCTCCAGCCAAATCAAGCGATTGCCATTGGAAAAGAAAATAAAAGCTGCCTGCCATTCTTTGCCTGTTTGAAAGAAACATGAGATAAGCTTTCTTTTTTTATTTTTATTTTCTAATTTTTGTTACTTCAAGGGACATGGTACAGGCAGAAAAGATCCACTTGACTTGCTTTCATTCTCTGACTTGCTCTCATCCTCTAGGATTGTTTTTCTGAGCATCATGCAGCTTATAGCTGGCAGTGATGCTGGATGCAAAGAGAGGAACAGCTTGGATGGGTTAGAAATAACATTTCAGTGAGGACACCTGACTGAAGAGAAATTGGTTGCCTTTTATATACTCAGTTCTGCTTCAGTATTGGTTCTGAATCTTGCAAATTTAAGTATCAGTGATACTTTCTAGAGGTGACTGATGTTATTCTCAGGATGCTAGTCAAACCAGCAATAAAAGCCAAGATGCATGTTGTGGGAATTGCAGTGATGCAGCTTTTGTGCCCTTTTTTTCCCCTAAAGGTGGGGTGGTTGACAGGATGGGATGCAGCTCATGGTAGTTGCTGCTTGCAGAACAGGGAGCAGCATCAGGTGACTTCTGCTTTTAGGTGAGCCTTGCCACAGAAGCCGCTGTCTTGCCTTCTCTTTCCACTATCATTTTAAATTTCTCCGCTGGGATGTTAGCCCAGGTGCAGAAGTTTTTGTTAGTATTCTCCCTCTTGTTGAGAACTTGCAACTAGAAGTCAAAGTAACTTCATTTTGGCTCTAAATCTTGAGTTGGAACTGATGTGAGGGACAAAAAAAGAATTGTTTTCTATTTTAGTAGCTAGAACATAGTAGAAATTTTTTTCTGTTACATTATCACTGATTTTGAAGAGCGTTCACTGCTGTGCAATGCTGGCTTTTATCAAATTTTAGTTTTGTATGAGAGAAAAGCTGCTGGTATTCTGCAGGGGAGGATCTTTCATCTTTTTTAGGATGAAAATTTAGAAAGATTCTAGGCAGTTCCAAGAATGTAGCTCAAAGAATGCTCTGGCACAGATAAATCCGTTTTCATACCAGTCTACAGTATGGATTTTAAATGTTTTGCAAGGGGGAGACTAACATCTGAAGTACATGCAAACTCCTTCCTGCAAGATCGGTTACGATAGAGAGTGAGTTGTGATTTATAGTTGTCCAACATAGTTAGAGGATCTTTTTGTCTGTGTGTGTGTGTGTATGCCATGATAAGGTGATAATACAGTATCAAAGGGTTATCAATAGGCTTTACTTAAATTTAAAAGTGCTGTCAAGAATAGTGTAGAGATGGCTGAGTTACACATGTTCATGACTGAGCAGTACCAAAAGAAGCAAATGGCAAATAAATGATAATGTAGAAGCTCTAGACCAGCTGAAAAGCATTGCTATGTTTGCGGGCTAATTGTAAAGTGAAAACGTTTTTGTTTGTTTTGTTTTTAATAGCCCAAAACAACTGAATGATTTTGAAAATAATTGCTATAGGTTTTGAAGTAACTACTAGAAATCCTTCTGAAATGAGTGTCTTAGTCTTTCATGAGTAGATAGGTATTCCTCTGTGATGACCAATTGCTCAAACCACGCTACACCTATAGGTGATGGCTAGGAGGGGAGAGTGAAGCAATGCCTCGTTAGCTGTCTAGGAGTGAACAGAGGAGAAGTCCTAAAGGCAAGTTGCCAAAAGCCACTAAGCTGTTAGAAAGCTGTAAATGTTTTTGCTCACCATTTTCCCTCTGGAGAAATACAGGGCATCTAGGCTTTTAAAAAGCTCTTCATGTGAAATCATTAAAAGACTAAAAGATGTTGAATATGAAAAGCTCACACTGGTGTGATCACACTGTCACACGAGTGTCAGAAGATTAATACTAAACCTGAGAGAAATACTCATCACAAATGAGATGTTAGTGGCTGATTCTTTACTCCTAATGAAATCCTTACCAAATAACATGCTGTTGCTCTTCCTAGCTTTCATGTGCTTTAGTCTATGTGCTCTGGGCTAAGCTGTTATTTGTTTTGTAGCTTTGAATCCCAAGGGCAAGCTTCCAGATCTGGTTTTATGAACCCACAATTGGAATGTAATTTTTTTTCAGTTCAGTACTAAAATAAGTGTCTTGGAACCACATCCTCAAGCTCTCCCAAGCTGTTTCAGCTTCCTTTCTGGTGCTGCACCCTAGAATACTTCAGTCTCTGCTTAGCATTTTTATGGTGACATGTGCAAGAAGGCACATCTTACCAAAAAAACTCTTTAACATTGTCAGGGGTTTTCTTAACATGCCTACACAGGTAAGCCTGATCCTGAGACCATGCTCCTACCTTCACAGGCCAACACATAATGAAATTGTATTCACAAAATTATCAAGGTCTATCTTAAAATAGTTTGATAGTTTGCCAAGGCTACTTTTTTGGGAGTCTTTCCCAAACTGTGACCGCTGCTGGTTAGAAACCTCTTTAATATTTTGAATCTAAAATTATTTTTTGAGCAGGGATTCTTGCTGATGCAATGTCCTATTTGCTTGAATATCTCTTCTTGGGGCCTTAGGCTGCTAACATGTGGTAATTTTATTCCATCATTGTCTCTGTTTATCAAGTCTAGACAAGAAAATTCTTAATTCTTGTTGAAAAATGAAACTCAGAAGTCCCATAGCCCTATGTTGTACCCATATATTGTACAACTTGAATGAATGAAATAGCATTCCCGGTAAAATTCTCAAGAGCCCTGTAATGTGGCATTATTATATTTCTATCTCTGTCACAAAACCTTAAGGTATATGCTTCTTCACACTGTAAAACTGTTTTTTTTTGTTTTTTTTTTTTGTAGTGACTTGTGTCTCAGAATAGCTGAAACTTTCAGTTTAAACATCTTCTACTTATAAAAGTGAACAAGTCAAAACCTAGAAAGAAATACAGTTCTGATTCTAATCATGTAATTTAGATCAAGTTCTTACTGTCTTTGTTTTAAGCAAGTCTTAGAGTCCATAGGGTTTATGTGTGCTTTTATGTTGGTAGTTCTTTTGTGAAGGCACACAGTTGAAATATATGCCCGTATTTGGTTTGTTTATATCAATGACAAACATAAAGGATATATTGAGTCAGTTCTTCTGTATGAATGGAGATTTTTGGTGTGGTTTAGTGAAGAGTATATTTGAGTCAATGACAACCTGGACACAGCCTGGAGAAGGAGAAGCAAGCCAGACAAAGCTAAGTGTCATTCTGTAAGAAGAAATACAAGAGAACTTTGTATCAAGTAGGAATTGGTGAAGTGATGGTGCAGCAGCAAAGGAATTAGTTTTCTCTGTGATCAGGGAAAGACAACATACAAATCCTTTTAAATAAAAGCACAGGAAGAGGACCTGTTTTACTCTATGAAGTGCTACAACTTGCAGTCCTAAGCTTTGAGCTTGCTGCTTGATCCCAATTAATGCAGTGGATCAGGTCAGTCTTTCCATTAACTGAAACTGCTGAACTGTACATTTGGATTAAGATTTTGTGTTGTTTACTTACAGCAATGACAGATGGGTATGGATAGGAATGAATAAGAGGAGTCCAGATTCTTTGGGAACCTGGCAATGGAGCGATGATAAACCTGTAAGTTAAATTCTAACCAGAAAATGTCACATTGTGATTTTTTTCAGGTTTGCCTGAATTGAAAATAAATTGTTAAATATTTTAAGTTAAATATGGGAGATCTTACAACAGCTGAATTATTCAGAAGATTGGACAGTTATGAAAGAGCTGCCATCCAGGCACAATTCCTATTAAAACATATTGTAATAACATTAATCTGATTTCTGTCTCTTACCATATTCCTGTTAAATTATTTTAATGTAAGATAGAGGAATATCATAATAAAGGTCTAAAAGGTGATGAAGAGAACAAAATGTCTTCATGGCACAGTTGAGGCTGGGGTTTATCGGTTTGTCTCCGTGATAAGTTAGACTTCTCTAGAAATATATTCCTCGCTGTAATTGATTTATTTACCTAAAATTGTTAGTTCAGCTTTCTCTGTAATAACAGGTATGCAAACTCAAAGCTCTTTGATCCACTGAGTGTATGTTAACATATATTTCAATAATGATAAACATAATAATAATAGTAATCACAGCAGAAGCGTTGCTGAAGTAATGATTCTTTCATCCTGTGCCTCCTGTAGGTAACTAGTGTTATTATGCCACTCGATTATCTGGAAGATGAGTATGACACAAGAGACTGTGCTGCTTTGAAGGTTAGTTTCAAGGTTTAAAATAACAGTATGCATATTTATGCATGAAAGTACTTGGAAAAAATACTTTGGTCAGTGATATATTGAATTTTAGGTGTTTGCTGAAATGTTTTATTAACTGAGCACAGTAAAAATTTGCTAGTATTACCTTTGAGAATCTTCACCTATTACCAATTTTTCTTTGTTTAAAGTTTTTATGAATCAAGTGCTGTGATAATAGTAACCTTCCCTAAGACTTTCTTAGTTTCTTCTAAAATATTTTAATAACAAAACTATTATATACTGCATAATGCCAGGCTATGTAGCTCTTGTGTACTCTGCATTACACTTAGTGTGGAGCCAAAAAGAGAAGAGCAAACTACAAGTAACTTTTTAAAATCGAGATCATATTTTTTGAAGTGGAAGTTAATTAACAAAATAATTGAAACATAAAGTAGGACTCAGTAGTCAGGATAGAATATCTGTAATAGAGTGTGTATGCTGCTTGTTTCGCGAGTATTTGCATGTTTGCTTGTGAAACACAGCTGTAGCTGCTGTTATGAAGCATCACCTGACTTTTTTTTGTAAGGTCATTCCAATTTTTTTTTTTTTTTTTTTTTTTTTTTTTTTTTTACTGAAGGAAAGGACTGTTGCTTTCTTTTGCTTCTGTTCGCAGCCGTTCCCCTCATCCTCCTCTCCTATGGCTATGACCGCAGGCTGAGAAGCTGTTTGGTTCAATATTAAGCTAATAATTATTTTAGACAAAAGAAGAGTAGTTTGAAAGGGGCATTGTGACTATATTCACACCTACATTATCCTGTCTCCACTGCTCGTTAGACTTAGACATGTGCTCTTTCAGTAAATAATGCAAAACTCTCCTTATTGGAGAGATTAGCAAGGGTGAATTGAGATTTTAAGTTGATTACAAGAGAAATAATGCTAAATAAGAAAGATTGTTTCTGTTTCATTTTGGATATTTTTTTTTTTCCTGTATGAATGAGAATCCTTTGAGGCAACAGGCTGTCACAGGTCATTCAATAATAAAAATAAATGAGATCCTTAGTGCTACAAAAAAAGTGAAAAGACAACTGCGAGAGGCTGCTCGCAGAGACACAGACTACTGTGTGTAGACTCATTTTAAACCTTTTGCCTAATTGGTTCACAAGCCAAGCTAGCATGAGGGATATTTTAAGTTATAGTTGTATCTTGCTATTTCTGAAAAATCAGTTGACAGTGCAGTAGCACACACAGACTGTGCTGAAATACTTTCAAATATGGCTTCATTGCAGAGGTCTCTGCTATGCCAGTTTCATTTCTTGTTCTTACTTTTATACAGACATTTCAGTTTTCACGGAGATCATTTTGGAGATATTATTTCCATGAAGGTAGAGAACTGGAATTTTACCTGAAGCCTTTTGATTGCGAGGCAAGACTTGAATGGGTCTGCCAGATAACAAAAGGTAGACTGCATCTACTTATTCATATAAAAATGTTTGTTGATGTGCTCTTGTTTTTTGTTCTTATTTCAATATTAGAAGTGTTTGTGATGTAAAATTGTACAAATTTGCAAATGAGGCTTGAGGAGTGCTCTGGTTCTGGCTGACTGAGAGCAGGCCAGCATGTTTGATATGTTGCTTGTTATTGAACTGAAAAGGGATGATATGGGAAGCACATAGTGAAATGTGATCAGGAGCTAGATTATGAGCATCGGGTTTTTATCATTTTTCTTTTTTTTTTTTTTCTGTGTTTCTTTGAGGAAAAGAGTGGGGTCAGTGGGCAATAATCCTTTATCATTTCCTCTCTGACCTGGTGCAAGTCAGGCTTGCCTGTGTCAGATGATACAGACACATGTTTAAAATATTCAAAAACTAAAAGTATCAGAAAATGGCCATGAGGATGGAGGATTCATTACCACTGCTCCTGTGTCCCTTCTTGGTCTGACAGGATGCTTCCATGAAGAGAGAATTATCTTTATATTATTTCCTGTCTTTTTCCATCATTCAAATAGAGGAGAATCAGTACCAACCTTCTCTTTTTTTATTTTTTTTTTTATTTTTTTTTTTGTGACTACATTGGAAAATGTGCCTGAAATGACTGTTCCTTTTTCCTCTGAACAGGCAGCACTCCAAAGACACCTGAGTGGTATATTCCAGGTAAATAGACTTTTGCATATTCTTCCATTAATTGCATGTAGTTTTTAGTGCTGCATTACTGTTTTGCTATGTTGCTATGCAATACAATTTTGATATTAGGGAAGGGCAAGAATGTTTGCTCTTCCCAGTGTCAAACTGTTTTTTTTTTTTTTTATTAGATTTAGAAAAAGAAGGAATCATTTTTTTTTCCAGAATTCATTCTTCATGTGTGTGATATTTCTTCCACACAGATGAAATTGGAATTCATGGAGCCCCAGTTGTTGTTGATGGAGCAGAGCTGTGGTTTGTACCAGATAAAAACCTGAGCTTCCAAGAAGCTGTTTTCTACTGTCAGAAAAATGATAGTGAGTTAGCCTCTGTGGAATCTTACCCCAAACTCAGGACAATACTATCTCAAATAGAAAAGGTAAGGAGGTCTAATCTAGTGGATATTTTTTGACAATGTTTTCCCTTAAGTCCTTTCTTTCTCTGCCCTGTTGAACTTAATGATTCTTAACTGTACGTAGAAGCAGAAGATGCGTTGAAAGAAAAGAGATTATTAGTCTTGTAAATTTTGAATTTAAATATAACCTTAATAACAGGAAAGAAATCTTCTGAGAGGAAGTAGTATAATGGGATCACCTTGTAAACATCCCCTGGTCAGCAAACACTTCACTGCCCATTGTCCCAATTATAATTTTATTCGTAGGATAAGATACCTCTCTCACTTTTTGTTTGTTTGTCTGTGTTTTTGTTGTTGGTTTTGGTCTGATGAGAGAATTTAATGAGAAATGCTTGATGGTTAGATGGTTTCTACAGAATACTGTCTGTGGTGTTTATAGCATGCAAGTATGTTCTGCTAAAGACTCTTACAAAAAAAAAAAAGAAGATTCAGCCCCTCAATTGCTACCTTTCTTTAGTACTACTGCTTGTGAGAATTCATAACTTTGCAAAATTAGCAGCTTGCAGCTAACTTCATGAGATTTCTGCTGACCACATCTGCTGACCGCTTCTTTTCTCCCTGGAGAAGAGAGCTAAATTGTTTGACCCACTAAATTTCTGGCCTTTTCATGGTCTATTCATTGTTGGGCTTTTTGTTGGGAGAGTAGGGTTGTTCTGAGGAAGGAAGGAAAGTCCTTTGAATCCACATGAGCTTTGGGGAACATACAGCTGTGTCCTGGCTGTCTGGTAGTGCTGCTATGGACTTTGCAGGACTGTATATTTAGCATGAGCTTAAAATAGCATGAGAAGATTTCCCGTAGCTTTCTTCTAGCATGTGCAAGGGGGCTTTTTTTTCTAATAGGTGCAAGGGTCCATCTGCTTGGCATATCAATCTCAAACTGTATCCTCCCCCACTTTGAAGAATAATAATTCCTATGTATGTGAAAGACCATTTAAAAACAAAAGGAGTTTTGTTATTGATTTATCCCTGGTAAAGCCTGTAGATCTATCTTTATATAGGCTGGTAAAATCCAGAGTTTTGTTATTTCTTCTTTTTTTTCCACAGTTATCGAACAGTGAACAGAAGTGGTGGCTGAAATTTATTGATTATGGCTACAGCTATCATTCACCGTATGTAGAATAATTGTGGGGTGCCCTACTGTGAGCTTCCTTTGATGTCCTTTCTGGGAGTATAATTAAACAGAATAGATTTTTAAGGAAGATGTTTAATCCCCAAATATGTAGCGCTCACTTCTTCTGTATTATCATAAAGAAGTAAGATAAGTAAGTTAAACTAAGCTAAAAAAAAGGAAAAAAAAATAGTTCAATGACGTTTCTTCTTTTTTTTTATTGCCATGTACCCAACCCATATTCTTGCCATTCCAAATTTAGATCATAAAGTACGTAGGGCAAGAAAAAGAGGAATAGAACAGTGTGTTTGGCTATTGTCCATTATCCTCACTTGTCCTGATAGTGTGCTAGCAATTGTAGCATGGTTAATTAGGGAATAAATTCTTACCTTCCACACATTTCCTAAATACATTGAATTTAGATGTGGTGTTTGTCTACCGAACCTACTATGTTAATCTTCCTAGTCCATTTTCCTTCTCTGATGTCCCTTCCAGTATAATGGGGCATCTCCTAGAAGCAGTTACCAGCCCAAATTTTTATATGTAGTGGCTGCTTTTATTAGAATTTTAACTTGAAGATCATATTGGGTTGGAGATTGACTCTGATATGTTTTATCCAGTTTACAGTTATTTCCACGCTTCCATGATCGACTCTTGAGGGACTGTTGGTATGTTTCTAGAAAGAGCTGGTATAGAGGTAAATTTTTTTCCCCTCTCCCTTTTTGTGATATTAAAAAAGTAATAACAATTCTGCCCAAACTTTGATAATGCATACAAACTGATGTTTAACTAGGACTCAATGGCCTGTTGATAAAATGATTTCATTTTGAATTATTTATTTCTTCCTCATGGTTGAAGTCTTGGTAGTATTTTTTTGACAACAAGACACAAACCCAAATTCAGATGACAAAATTTTAGCTGATTGTCGCTGCTTTTGAGACATTAATTGATTCAAGAAATCCATTTTTGCTGGTTACCTGTTTGTGTATGTGTGTTACATACTGAATTTTGGAAATTAAATCTTCGAGGTGCTTGATTGAGTATCTGCTTAGTGCAGTCATACTGTTAGACATACTGAAGGTAATAGAAAAACTAGCTGATGGTACTTGGAGCTTCTCATTTACTTCTCTTCACGTTGCTTTGTATTGGGGAAAAAAATTGTTACCCCACTCTACAAGGAGAAAAACAATTCTCCTTATTTATTATCAGTTCCACTTTAGAGCCCAGTTTCCCCATTATTCTGTTGTATACTAGTGTCCTGTTAACTTTTTTTCAGCCCTATTAGCCAGAAACTAATTTTCACTAACAGCCACTCCAGTTACTTATGGAAACATGTAAAGTACTGTAGGCCAGATTTTGTACATGTAGATGTTAAAGGGATAGATTTTTTTTTTTTTTTTTTTGCGTAAGTAGGCATTAGATTACATAACCTTTGTGCCAAAATACAAGATGAGTCTTCCAGTTCAAATTTTGCAGTTCATGATTTGTCTCTATCATTATCTGCTGTAAATCATTTATATTTGTCTCTTGTTCTGATGTTACTTTTATTGCTTTATATTGCATAATACTTCACTGTTTCAGAACTAAAGAGTTTGGCCCTTTTCATTGCCCTCTTTCATGCCCTTTTTATTGGTCTCTGTCATATCCTAAAGTATATGTGGCAATTAGATCATGATAGTCATACCCTAGCTTTTTTAAAACTTATATTTCTGCAGACTACCCAGTTAACTGCAATATGAAACTTCCCTTCATTTGTGAAAAAAATAATGCCTCCTTGCTGGAAAAGCATGATCCCAGTTACCGCCCAGTCAGAGGAGATTGTCCTAAAGATTGGCTTCGGTTTCGGGATAAGGTAAGGACATAATACGGAGTAATCCTTATCACTTATTTTTCATAGCCTAATAGGTTGGAGTGCCCTGCTGAGAGAGGTGAGGAGGTAGCTCCTGTGATCAGGAATGTACTGGGAGGTTGCATTTGAAAATGATGTGCAGTGATTAAAATCATCTGGTGTACTCCTATCTCCTATTCAGGATTGAAAGCTTTTTAATTTCAAAGAAGTAATTCTCAGGTATTTTAGTTTCCATTCACCATCCTAAGAACTTTGACTGTGTTGTCTAATCAGGCTCTGCTTTGAAGGATTAGAAAGGAAGCTGATGAGACTGCTGTGACAGAGGCATCTTAATTCACTCTCTGAGTAATCATTAGGCAGTCAGCAAACTGGCAGACATCCTGCTTCCTAAGTCACCTTAAGGACTTAACTGAATAATTGGGAGCAGCTTTTAAGGTTGAACCAATAGACATTAGAAGCCATATTGTAAGAAAGAAGTACTGTAGGAAACTTTAGTACTACGTTTCAAGACAGTCATTTAAAACCAGAGTAAGACTGTGATCTCTATTATGTGGCCTGTCACATCAGTCGTGTACATTACCCTTGTGCCAAGGTTTGTGAATTTATTTCATATAATTGCTTATAAAAAATAACTTTAGGGTTCCTATGTAATTTATCCCCAAAGTTGGGGTATTACAGTGCAGGTTCATAGCCCCACCCAACCTGACCTGAGAGTTACGCTCATAAGTATTCTCAATGTTCAAACTGAATGCGATCCTTATGTGGTTGATTAAAATCACTGAGTTATGTCCCTCAAAGAATGAAGAGTTATTCAATTGGATCATTCACCATTTAAAACTTGTCTATTCTGTCAAATCTAGGAAGAGATTCCAACAGCTAGTATCAGTTCTCTGGCTTTCTGAGGAAAAGTAATTCTTTTTTCTTCCAGGGAATGGGAAATGAAACTTTTATTTTAAAAACCTTTTCTTATGAACTGTATTTTGGGAAGCAATGGTAAGATGAAAATCAATTTCATTATGTTTATTTTGCAGTGTTTTCTGAAGATGAAGCCCAAATCTCTCACATTTAATGCAGCAAATGAAAAATGTATAACTTATGGAGGCTCTCTTCCATCAATCTCAAATCAAGCTGAGCAAGGTATGATGGTGAACTGGGAACACTTGTAGCGTGAAGTTTCTCTCCTAAATTCATTATAGCTCTACTGCCTAAGTACTTGAGCATAAAATCACTTGGTGTTATCTGCAGGCATATCGGGAGTGTTCTAAAAAGCCAAAACCACTGAAAACATGTTGTCTAGTGCTTTTCTCACCACTAGAAACATTGAAGTAGAAACGCTATCAGCAAATATTTGATCCATTTCAGTGAACAGCTTTTCTTTATGGTCTTATCTGTTACAAAAGGAAGAAATTGTAAAACTTTGCTTTAAGATTGAGGGTAGAAAGGTCGATGGATGAAGAATTCCCTCCCATGCTTTGCTTTGCAAGTTTAAACATATCTGAGGTTGTAGGTTTTGCACTGCGAAGATCACCCAGAAGCTGCTTCCAAGGTAAGCTCAGCTGTGTGTTGGAACAAGACTACAAGCACAAAAACCCTCTGGAGCGTGTAGGACCCTCCGTGTCCAAGCATGCTGAGTAGCTTATTTTGCCCATCTGTCTAAACAAGTCTACTGTAAACTGCCTGGGAGAGAATTAGGAGGGTGTAAGGCAGGGGGACTGCAAAAAACAAGGGAGTTTGTGCTCCCTTCAGGGTCTCTCTCTCACGTTTTATATAAAGGTAGTCATTGAGGAGAATGCAGTTAGGGGGAAATATGTTGCACTGGCTTTGGGTAGGATTCAGCAGTAACTCCTGCTGAATGAGCGAGCTGTATTTGAATTTGTGTTTGGGTGGACAACTAATAGTTTTCTGCAGATATATCTGAAATAGCTTGGCTGAATTCCACCATGTGATCCACACTTTCTTTTTAAGCAAACAACCTCTTGCTAAATGGTATATAGAAAGAAGACAAGGGAAGCCACTAGTGTACAGGCAGGCAGCGTCTAAATGGCAGTTCGTTACTGCTGTCATGGGAGATGAATAGGGCTGTAACCATACAGGTAGATACACATCCCAAGTGATTTGGGACTCTTTAAAGATTGCAAAAGCATAACGCTCTAAAGTATTACCTAGCAGGACCTTTTGTCCTCTTTTGTGCTTATGGAGGTAGTTTTGTTTGTTCTTGCTTCCCTCCCCACACCCCTAGCGTAGTAAAACCCACTTGTGTAGGAAACTAAGGCAGACTCATCAAAGTGTGCTCCTTTCTGTAGGCTGTTTCTGTTTTTCCCAGTGTATAGCAAAGGTGGGTAGCTTCGATATGTAAATCTTCAATGCTTTTGTCTAGCTTAGAAAATGGGCTGAGGCTAATCTGGCATGTGGCTGATGGTTGAGACATGTCAGCAGTAGCTAATTACATAGCCTCAATTTGTCTTCCTAATGTAGACAAGCTTCGTGGATGTCTCTGCTCACCAGAGGTTTACTGAAGCCTCTTGCCTCTTGTCAGAATGTTCACTAAGAGGGGACTTTTGGGCTTTTCCTGCCCGAAATTTTTCCCTGCTAAATCTGACTTCCTTTGTCTTGTCCTGCCTTCCCTTACTGGTAGGTGGGAAGGAGAGAAAGATGAGAGATAAAACTTTAACTCTGTCAATTCAGAGAAGCAGGGAGGGAACACTTTTGTTGTCTCTGTGAGGAAAGAATATAAAATCTTAAAGACTTGTGGAAGAGCAGCATCTGACATTTGGATTTCAGTGCAAGGAGAAGGTAGAGGGGGAAGAACTAAGACAGAAACAAGTTAAATTCACCACCTGCTCCTCAGCTGAGAATTTAGAGGACGTGGTCTGCACCTTTTAGGTAAAAGATAGCACCCTTCTTGTTGATTATGGAGAGAGGAGGATGATTATACAAATGGAGTTTGTGTTATTTATGCAAACTTTCTTGAGATGTTTGCTATAGTTTTCTGTACTGTAATGTGTATGTATTTACTGTGCTGTCTGACAGATTTTATAACAACCTTGCTTACTGATATGCCAAAAGATGTTTGGATTGGTTTGCAGTTCTTGTTCAGCACAAGGGAGAACAAGTGGATAGACGGGAGTAGACTGTTGTATAGTAACTTTCACCCGCTCCTGACAGGAAGATTAAGGAAAATCCCATTGGATGTAAGTTCTGATTTTTTTGACTTCTCTTGGATATTGTGTAAAAAGTTTGGAATATTGACTGTATCAAAAGAAGAGAGGGGAAATAAAAAATACAGAAAGTACATAAAACAGACCAGATTCCCCAAATGGTGATCTTAATTGGCAAATACAGGACTGACAGTGACTGAGAGTAATGGAATTCTGTTAACATTTGAAGATGTTATCCAAATAAGAGTAATGAGGGCTGAGAAAAAAACAAAAACAACTCTTTAATGGCTTACCTGGAATTTCTATTTGCAATTAAGACTGTATAAAAACGCTCATCAAAAAGTTGCCATCAATAATTCTCAGTTCAGTTGCATGTAGGGTGCATCTGTAAGCTATTATACATTAGTATTTTGCTGGCTGCTCTACCCAAGGTGAAGCATAATAAATTTAATGGAATCACAACCATAAACAAGATTTATTGCAAGTGGTGAATAGTTTAATGTTCTTTCCCTATATTTAACTTGTGAATTCTTTCTGAGTCCAAACACCTGGCAGTGGTTGTAAAATAGGTAAGCTGTATTGCACCATTCCTTTGGAAACTACTTAAACAAGTTCAGACAGATCAAGTTCTCTTAGCCTTATGCTTCTTTCACCTTTTCCACATTAGTATTGTTTCTATCTTATTTGAGTCTTATGAGCATAATTCTGGTTTTCAGCTTTTTGATGAAGAGTTTAACAATCAATGTGGTGTAATCCTCAACGATCCAAAGTCACAGTATGTTGGAACATGGAACTTCACTGCCTGTGCTGACAAGCACTTTCTGGGTATATGCCAGCGGCCAATAGGTAAGTATGAAGAGTCAAAATAAATTAGAGCCAGGCTCTGCTGTTAAGATTTGTGTGCCAGGAAACCTTTTAATGTATGTAAGTTGTTGTACGTGAAGAGCAAGATTCTTGCAGGGACTGAGCAGGTATTTTGGAAGAGCGTTCTGTGCTGGATGCTCTGGGGCAAATTTATTTAGCCATAGAGAATTTACCCTCTACTTCTTATTTTCATAGCCCAGTTCTAAAGCCACAGAGGAAATTCATCTTTCCAAGACACTCTGTCCATATGGTTTCAATGCAACCATGCTTTTGCTTGTAGAGACTTTAATATTGTGTTGATGTAGATGTCGTGTACATCAAGAGGTGGAACAAATGATTCCTTTCCCCACTTTCTTTCCTTATTCCCCAGAAGAATGAAAGAGAGAAGCACTAGAAAGGGATCTCTGAATATTTTCATCCTACCTAAACATCTGTGATTTTTAGTGCTACCAAAATATAAGGTAGTACTGTGAACCCTCTAGTTGAAATCAGCCTGCCCAAAACAAACCTTGAGTGCGTATATGGAGAGGGGTAATTTGCAGTGACGCAGCTTTTCTTAGCTTCATGCAGAATCAGGTCCATTGGCATAAACATGGGTTTTCTTTATTTGAACTAAAAATAATATTCTGGTATAACGTGATAGATTGGTCATCACTGATTACTGGAATCTGATGAAACACTCGGAGCCTTAATTACTGCTATAGGCTAATATTCAGCACATCCCTATTTGAATATGTACCTCTTATTTAAATAATCCTTTTAAACAACTCATGCTATCTTCTAGAAAAACAGGTGTGCAAAACAAACTCTCGAGAAAATATACATCTTTCATTCTCAAATGGCAAAGTGATTTTTTTCCCTTGTGATCTCCTTTAGTTCATTACCAAATACTTTTGAAATTCAAAGTGTCTAGATTTGAAGTCTAGGTGGAAGAAGTGTAGCCAGTTTAAAACAAACACACACATTTAATAAAAGGTTAGTAGTACATCTGTGTAAGTATGTTTTTCTGGACTGAACACTTCTTGCTAACCCATAGCTCTGGAAGGTGAAATGAGGAAGGTTTCTGGACTTTTGGACTGCCAGAGTGCATCCCCTTTTACAGTCTGGCTTTATATGACAGTATTGATGTCATCATTTTGGTGGGGTGGAAATCTTAGGATAATTCAAGCTTTCCAGGAGACTGCAGGTACAGCTATGAGATCAGACTTGCCTAAGGCTCTGTTCTAGGGTAGAAGACAACATGGATTCCTTGGGAATCTTGGTGTGATTGTGATTAGCACAGTTTCTTGAGGCAGCATGAGCAATTATATCTCCCTTCTTTCAGAAACAGGCACTTTCCTTACTAATGTGTTTCTAGGTTGTTACCCCTTCATATATGATGACGCTCTTGGTTCTGTGGTTTGTTTTTGAAGTTCTTCTTTCAGAGAAAGCATTTTGTAGCAGATCCCAGTCGCTTCAAAGAATCAGTATTGCCACATTTCTGATTTTTTTGAAAGTTGTAAATCATGTGCAAATACCAGATTAATATATTTCTGTGTTATTCATGACTATGGCAGCCTAAAACCAGCCATTTGTATCTTGCTATTTTTACAGCAATACATTTTTCTGTCTTTTCCTGCTTGAGATACCTTGAATGGTTTTCTGCCTTTTGGAGACCCAACTTCTGTTTGTGTATAAATTTGGGGGGCTTATGAAATTTTGACATTTGGAAATGCCTTCATCTTTTCTTAAATGCAATTGTCAAGCATCACTGTGTTATATGAGTTCAGTGGGATGCTGATCACTGTGGGTTAACACTAAGGTAGTTATATAAAATCCACCTTGAGTAGAAGTGAAATTCACCATTTGGGTTCTAATCACTAAGCATGTTTGGATGCAAAACTCAGTGTCCATTATTCCCATGGACAGTTGCACATTATCTCAGGACTATGTGAGAGACTGTTAAAATCTGCATATGCAAGGCGTGTGACCTGTTAGATTTACATAAATTTAAATCCATAGAACTCTCAATATTATATAGGAATTAGTTAAAGCTAGGAAATCTAAGAATATGTAAGCCCAAGTTCCTATGCAAAACCATGTGTATGTAAATATGACCTGCAAATGATTCTATTTTTCTTCTATATATTTTCTGTTCCAAAGTGTCAAAGATATATTTACTTCTAACTATTATCATTACCATATTTTACTGTCTAAGAAAATATAGCTAATGTATAGTTTTAGGGGGGAATTCAAACAAGTTTTTGTGCTCGTTACAGAGAAATTTATTCTGGTCTCTAACC
Organism: Nothocercus julius; assembly: GCA_013398735.1. Taxonomy (NCBI): domain Eukaryota; kingdom Metazoa; phylum Chordata; class Aves; order Tinamiformes; family Tinamidae; genus Nothocercus; species Nothocercus julius. The sequence continues at coordinate 3,150,899 of VZSV01000018.1, forward strand.
ACCATTTCATGATTAGGTATCGGAACCGCTGATAACAAGACAGAACAAGTTCTTAATGAAACAGTGACCTATCAGAATATTCAATACATGGTAGTTCTGAAGAATTTGTCCTGGAATGATGCAATGTCTGCGTGCATAAGTAACAAAATGCAACTGGTTAGCATCACAGATCAGTTCCAGCAGGCTTTCCTTGCTGTTCAGGCTGCCCTTCATAATTATCCCCTGTGGATTGGACTCTTCAGCAGAGATGTAAGTTTTATTTTTTTTCCCTTCAGACTATGGCTTACAATATTTAGAGCTGTGTGCACTAGAGGTATAAACACCATGAAAATTTAAAATTTCTAGGATAATGAAGAGTTACTTCCATTGGCATCTGTTTTCCTTTACTGAAAACTATCTGGAGGGTTTCAAGATTAATATCCTAGATCTTCAGTTCTATAAGTCATATGCTTAGTTGTTGAATTCCACTGAATAAATTGATGAAGAAATTATTCGTTTATAAGATCATGGGATGGAGGGATATGTTGTAGGGTAGCAGCATTATATATTTCTAAACATATTTGTCTGTCCTGCCATTTTCAATATTATGGAAAAGGTAACCAAAATCTATTTTAAGGAGGAGAAACTAAAAATTTGTAAACAAAGTCCAAATTTGACCCTTAAGGTTTTCTGGAGGCACATTTCTATAACTTCAACTCTGTAGTTTCTTACTGTCATTTGTGTCCCTTTTGGGGATTAAACCTCCCTGATAGGCTAGTGTGTTTGTGGTGGTGATGTTTCTTTTTCCTTTTGTTTTGTCTTTAGAGAAGTTAGTGCAGTCGTTACTCCTTTGTCTGTATTAGCCAGAGGTCCTCTTGGATATCTTCAGTGTGGACTGAGAGTTTTCTCGGCTGTTAAATCCTTTTAAATACTCCTTAAATTGCAAGAGAAAAAGAAGCTAATTTGGTTTGAAAATGACTTACCTATAAGGGTAGTGGTTCTCACTTGGCATCTGTGGTGTTATGATCCTGCTTTGTCAGTAATGGGCTAGTTAGTATTCTAGGCAAAGCAGGAAAGAAAAAAAACAGAGAAATGTTTATGCATTATGGAGAATATTTTTATAAAGGAAACAGATATTTAATCTTGATGAGAAGACCAGGGCACCTTTTTCCCCTCCTCTTTGGAATCTTTATCTTTAAATGAAGAGCAGATGATTAATTTTGCAGTATATAACTCTGACATGCACTAGCTGTTCACTGTTGCAACACTTTGTTATTTGGGCACAATTAAAAAGTCACATGAAAGGAAATTATAATGAAACTGGCCAACAGAACTTGTTATTCCAGTGCTGGAATCTTAGACACAAAAGAAAGATACAAGATAAATGAAATTACCAAGGTGGAGGGGGATTTCCCAAAGAAAACTTTTATATATAAGATAGGATAGCACACTTATTGTATGTAGGGTTTTTTGTTATTCCTGCTATATCCTCCAGGGCAGGAACACATTTAATTTATAAAATCAGTTAAGTATTTAGCAGATTACTTTCAACCTACTGGAGTGGAGAAACTGAGACAAGGTCTTATTTGCAGATATCATCAGTTTTCCAAGCACAGATAATTACACCCAGCACTGATTTGCAGGTGCAAGTGCTGTAGTTTGGACATCTCATTGCCAGGCCTTTCTCAATAAGCATAGTAGGTAGACAACAACATTGGATCATTTGCCATCAGCTTCAGCTGACTCACTTTTGCAAAAGCTATATATATATATATATTTTAATATGAGTCACGTTTCATTTTCAAAT